>CM047806.1:49164167-49473294 GCA_026214975.1 Gentiana macrophylla
GGTGACAAAAATGCATCAAAACACTGAAAAATAACGAGATTTCCGGACTTTACGTCCTAGGTCTCGAAATGATAACCAAGGTGTAATAAGCACCAAAATACAACAAAATGTCTCCAGAAAACATATAAAACGAGGTATAAATGGGGTCTAATCATATAGAAAATGATAGCCAAGTTGACTCTCATCAACTACCCTTTACTTAGCGTTTGCTCGCCCTCGAGCAAAAATGAGCGATTCAAAAAGAAAGATGGAGTCAACATTGCAATCATACATTTAGTCTAAAGCATTTCAATGGTAAAACACAAGAAACTACACAAATACATATGGTTAAAGTTCTACAATGTATTGAGAAAATAATGTGTGTGAGTGTATAGCTTCTTCAACATTCGTCACCTACGACCGATTTAGATTATAGAAGTATAATGTACCGACCATAGGCTTATATTTCATAAACATCTCCACTAATCGAGGTCAATCTAAGTTTAGTAGGACTTGAAATGTTGTAATGTTAGGCTAGGGTCGGGGTTAACGAAAGGGATATTTACGATAAAATAGAAAAGATAGGTGCAAGCGAGCTTAATCAAGCTAATATACACAAACCATAAGCTCTTCCCTTCGTAACAATGGAAGACTCGAATCCTTATAAGGATTCTCGCCCGAGTAGTATGAACCATCAACCGAGTTTCAACCTACAATTCATCCAACCTTCCTCTCCTCCACACCATTCCACAAGTCGGAAATATACGTCACATCCAGGTCTAATTCGTACCTAAGCTCGTCAACCATGAACAAACCACTGCAGAACACAACCACATATCCTTCTCTGTACTAGATTAGAAGAAGTATCATACCAACATCACAGTAACAAAACACATGGCCTTTCATCAATTATTGTTTTCATTTTTGTTTCTTTTTTCTGGTCTTTTTTTCTTTTTCCTTTTTATTATTTTTTTTTCTCTTTTTTTGATAAAAAAGGTTGTTCAAAAGCAAATTATAAGATTAGATATTATATATCAAGAATTTGTTCAATAGTCACAACCGACACATTGTTATAATCCTCTTCCTGAATAACTCGTAAATCACGACACCATACCGTAATCCATGTCTCAATGATACCTCGCAACATCGTATAAGAAAAGTTAGCTTACAACCGGAAAAAGGCGCGAGTACGATCATGTGGCATCCGTTAATGTCCTCTTAAGGTACTTGTGCTAATATTGACAAGCAACATAACATCCAAGAATATACAGGTATGGAGATATCGAAATCAAATAGACGGATCACCACAACTCATCAAAAGCCAAAATCACCAAAAACACCACACTAGCCCCCCAAAACACACTTCCTCGGGTAATATCACATCAAACTTTACCCAAAGTATCATAATACACACTAAAGAAACACAGTGAAACACGAGGGGAAAGAAAGCAATAAAAACACATTCTAAGTTTAGAGTCCTCGGCTCGACTCTCTACCCCGAACTATGATGAAGTTTATAGAATTATAAACTGAAAGTAAAATGCGGAATTATTATTGATGAACTAAAAGTTTTACAAGTTACAGTACAATGTAGCTGATCATGGGGTATTTATAACTTCATACACCTAATGAATCAGTTAAAAGTAAGTTACAAGCAGTTACAACAAACTATAACTTAATAACCACTTTCTACATCATATTACACTATCAGCAGGCTGATGTGCCTTCACACTATCAGCAGGCTGATGTGTCTTCATTTAATCAGCAGAGTGTATCAGCAGGATGTTGTACACTCAACATTCCCTTCAGCCTCTATACTGCAACACCCCCTCAAACTGAGAGTGGTACATGAAGAGCTTGCACTCAGCATTCCCTTCAGCTACTAGAACTTTGAAATATCTTTGAAATTCCCAGTTTGTCTATCAGATAAGAGAAAATGGGTGCATCCAAGGCTTTGGTGAGAATGTCAGCTGTTTGTTCTTTAGTGTTGACTGGAAGTAGTTTGGCAAGTCCTGATTTGACTTTGTCTCTTACAACATGACAGTCAATCTCTATGTGTTTGGTTCTTTCATGGAAGACGGGATTATGGGCAATGTACAAGGCAAATGGCATTGTCACAAAATAAGTCAGTAGGCAGTTGAAATTAAATTTTCAGATCTTAAAGAATGTAAATGAGCTATTGAATTTCGCAAACTGCATTTGCCATAGCCCTATATTCAGCCTCTAAAGAACTTATAGTAGTTTGTTTCTTTGCCTTCCAAGAGATTGGTGCATCCCCTAGGAACATCGTGTAGCCTGATATTGATTTTCTTGTTTCAGGACAACCAGCCCAATCCCTGTCTGTAAATCCTTTGAGTACAAGATCATTGTTTGCTAGAAATAAGATTCATTGACCAGGGTTGACTTTCAAATACCTCAGGAGTCTGTGTGCTGCCTTTGTATGATTTTCAGTAGGAGTGTCTAGAAATTGACTCAGCTGCTAAATTGCAAAGGCAATATATAGTCTTGTAAAAGTAAGATAGATAAGTTTGCCTACTAATGATCTGTAAGCAGACGTATCTTCCAAAAGTGGTGAATCAAAATGCTGTAAAGTTTGCCTAGATTCCATAGGTGTCCTGGCAAATTTTGATCCCGAAAATTCATATTCTCCCAGGAGATTAAGAGTGTATTTTCTTTGAGAAATTGATATGCCAGCAGGAGTTCTAGAAGCTTCAATGCCTAGGAGATATCTCAATTTTCCAAGATCCTTGATAGTGAATTGCTGATGTAAGGCATCCTTGACCTGCTGATTTAATTTTTCACTGGGACTTTCTGTTATGATGTCATCTACATAGACGAACAAAGCAATAAATGACTGTCCTGATCCTTTTGTGAATAAACTGTTGTCGTGCTTAGTCTGAATGAATCCTTGAGCTTCTAAAAACTCAGTTAACTTGCAATTCCATTGTCTACTGACTGGTTAATCTGCAAACTTGATTTGGTTTAGTTCCTGCACAATCTGGTGGCAATTTCATGTATACTTCTCCATGCAGGTCTCCATGTAAGAAGGCAGTGTTAACAACCATCTGATGTAGATGCCAATTATTGGCTGCTACTGCTGCAAGTAAAGTTCTGATTGTAGTAATCTTGACAACAGGAGAAAAGGTTTTTTGATAATCAATGCCATTTGTTTGAGTGTAGCCTTTTGCTACTATTCTAGCTTTGTATCTTTCAACTGAACCATTAGGATTGTATTTGATTATGTATACCCACTTGTACCTAATAGGTTTCTTGTCTGGGGGCAGATCAACTATCTCTAATGTATGAGTCTTTTGTAGAGCTTAAATCTCATTTGCATTGCTTCTTTCCATTCATCATGCTTGATGGCTTGATTGTAAGTCTTAGGATCTTTAATAGCATCAATAGCATCGATTAATCTGGCATAATCTACTGAAATATTTTCTAGACTCACGATCTCACTCAGTAGGTGTGGGGTCTGCTGAACAGTATGAGCACCTCCTTGATAAAAGGTTGGTGATTTTCTTGTTCTTGTGGACCTTCTTAATTGTGTGGGTTCAGGTGCCTGATTAACTGGTACATGCTTTTCATTAGGTGCCTCAACTGTGGCTAGCCCTGTGTCTGGGTGGTCTGCTGACTTATTTAGTAGATCATCAAAGCTGTCCATTGCTGGTAAAGGAACTGGCATGTCAGCAAGATAACTAGCCTTTCCTAATACCTGTTGAAACATAGGAAAATAAGTCTCATGGAATTGAGTATTTCTGGCAACAAAGATATCTTTGTTCGTAATGTTTAAAAGAATAGCACCATTGGATGTATTGGAATTCCCAAGGTAGACACAAGTCCTACATCTTGAGTCAAATTTTGTCTTGTACTACTGAAGTGTACAAGAAAAACTAAGAAACCAAAAACCTTAAACATAAAATAGTCTGGTTTAGTGCCATAAAGCACTTCACGTGGAGTGCTTTTCCTTCATCAGTGGTGTAGGTGTAGCATTAATTAATTTTACATCATGTAAAAGACAGAAACCCCAATATACAATAGGTAAGATACTCTGGAACCTCAGTCCCTTGGCAACATTTAGCAGATGCTGATGTTTCCTTTCAGCAATGCCATTCTGTTCAGGTGTGCTGACACAGGATATCTGATGTATGATGCCCTGCTGAGCATAAAAATCAGTGAGCTGGAACTTAGCTCCATTGTCAGATCTGATAACTTTGATGATTCTGTGAAATTGTGTAGAAACATATTTAACAAAAGACTTAACAAGGTCAGAAGTTTCAGATTTGTGCCTCATAAGAAAAACCCAAGTAAACCTAGAAAAATCATCTACAACAGTAAGAAAATATTGTTATCCATTTACAGTATGTTGTTTTAAAAGACCCCAAATATCCATATGAACAAGATTAAAAACAGCATTTACATCATTTGTACTTAATGGAAAGGGTTTTTTTCTTTATTTTTGCCATGGGACAAACATAACAAAGGTCACGGTCACAAAACTTGACATCAACAGACTGTGAACTAATGACTTGCAGGCTCTTATCTGACAAGTTTCCTAGTCTGTAATGCCACAAAAGAGCATCATCTAATCTATCAGACAATGTGTGATTTTCTGTAGCATTGACAACAGAAAGTCTTATTGGTTGATCCATGAGATAGAGTTATCTGTGTAACTCAGCTGAACCGATCACTTGTTCTTGTCCTATAAAACACACTTGTTAGCAGAAAAAACAGCTGCACCTTTTGTATGATTAATAAAGGCAGGTAAAGAAAAAAGGTTATATTTAAAACCATGAATGCAAAACACATCATGTAAGACCAGCTGAGGTTGACCTTGACTTGTCCTATATGTGTGACATAAACATTATTTCCATTAGTTATCCCATTTTTATACCAGATGAAGGTTTTGGATTACTTAACAGATCTATTGATCCTATAATGTGATCTGTTGCACCAGAGCCAAGATCCATTGTATAGATCTTACTAAATTTAAATCACATGTCCCTGTTGCAGGTGAGTAGTGTGTAACAATCTCAGCAGGTTGGCCAACAGCAAATCCTGCATGTCTAGGAGGATCAGAACTCAGCAGAGCCATCAATTTGTCAAGTTGTTGTGCAGTAAGATTTGGAAACCCTGGTCCAGCATACATGTTTCGGGTGTAATCTTCTTCTGCTGATTGTTCTTCCTCAACCAAATAAGTGTTTTTTTGAATTGAAACCAGGAGGATAGTCATGCTTCTTGTAACAAGTCTCCTCAGTATGACCATTAAATCCGTAAAAACTACTTTGCATCTTCCTGGGATTCTTGGGTTTGGGTTTTGCAGCACATGCAGAGTTAGGTCTGCTGACTATCTGATTTTGCACCTGTCCATTTTTCTGAGACAAAAGAACCATATATTATTGATTTTTGGCTCTATTAGCTACATATGACTTATGTCATTCAAATTTAACGGCCATTGCAAATGCATCATGAATTTCTGGAAAAAGCACCATCAAATTGCATGTGAAACCATTGGTTCAAACTCATCCCTTAAACCTTCAAGGAATTTCATGACATGTTCAGCCTTCATATGATCCATTAGTGTGCTAATTACATTGCATTGACATTGACGATCACAATAGCAAACTGATACATGCCTGATAGTCTTGGTTTCTTCCCAGAGAACCATCAATTTTGTGAAATATTTATTGATAGAATCAGTACCTTGCTTTAGCAGATGCATCTCCTCAAGAAGATCTGAGATCCTTAAGGCATCAACATTAGAAAATCTAGTTGCAAGATTCTTCCAACTGCATGTGCACTCTTGAAGTACATTAAACTTTGAGCAATGGCATTCTCTTCAGAATTCAAGATCCATGATCTCACCATTGTATCACATTGTCTCTATGCATGGAAATATAATGAATCTGCTTCTGGCATTTTGATTATGCCGTCTATGAAGCCAATTTTATTTTTGGTAATTAACACGATCTCCGTAGACATTTTCCATAGATTATAGTTGTTGCCATTCATCAATGGCTGAACAAGAACCAGAGACGAATTTTCATTAGGATGAACATAATATGGAGCGCAATCCCCATCCCCACGATTGGTTTGATGAGTCCATCGCACAGAACAACGAACTCACTTTCCCTGAACTAAAACATATCCCAACCAATAACGACTCAAGCACCAAGTAAAAACAAGTAGGCTCATTGTCAACAAAAAACTCAACAGGGTGCACCCCCGTTGGTATAACACTAGGGCTAAACAAAGACGGAATAGGTGATTCAATAATAATAAGATTCATACCCTCTTCGTAGAATTCCTCGGGGGTGACTTCAATTATACTTTCTTGTTCTCTCCTCTCAACCTCCTCCTTCTCGATCATCAGTTGCACTTGATGTTCCAAGTTTCGTATCGCAGCTTGCATCCTAGTCATGCCATTTCGAAACTCTTTACTCAACTGTTCAACGGTTTGTTCAAGTGCCATACGTTGCTGCGTTAAGGTCTCTGATTCCGGAGGTGAAGGAGTATCGAGTTGTTGATCAAAGTAACTTGGGGCATTCCCCCACTCATTGTTGTAAGATACGGTGTATGGGTCGAACTGGTATTAGGATTGTGTTCTGTAACCCATAGCACCGTAGTTGTAGCCTCCGAATGAGTAAGGAAATGAGATGTAATTTCTGTAAGGATCCATTAACTGCAAATCAAGGAAACAACACGAACAAAATCACGGTATCTAGTCACTACCACTACCGGAGTAGGTGGTGTGACTCACAAGCAACAACAAAGAAACAAAACAAACAAAGGGGGAATAGAAAAATGACCTAATCCTAAAAACTGAACTAACTCATAGATATCAACCGAATTCCCCGGTAATGGTGCTAGAAAACTTGATGGCCGCTTTACAACAAAGCTAACTCTAACCGGAAGGCTACCAAGTCGGTTGTACTATAAATGGCGAGCAAGGTCGTATCCCACAGGGAATCTGGTCAAGTATCAAAGTCAGTATCGTTCCTAGTTCAAACCAACACAAATACTAAAGACGTGGTGATTTGTTATATCACCGGTTCTAACAACTAAATATACACAAAATAAAAGGGTTTACAATATGAAAAAATAAATAGCCGAGCTATGATCCAATCTAATACTCACAAACAATATTTAAATCCGGAAGTGTTCTAAACTTAACTAAACATTCTCGATGTCATACATAGGGTTGCCATTTCCTAATTTCGAGAATAGACATCATTTCAATAATCTACCCTCTTATGCTAGGTTCAACAGTCCATTGACCGGATTTAACTGACCTAACACGGTCTACGATCAATGAAATGCTCAACAAAGTTGATACAAACCTAACACACGAAACTAAATTTAAACAACCCCGTCAGTTTTACAGGGTTATCCTAGAACCCCGGTTCTCGTACCCTCTCGCAAAATACATATATAAAGAAGATACGTGTAATACGATTATCGAGTCGCAAATTCAATAAACGTGATCAATCACAAGTTCTAGAACTACGAACACATCAAGAATCAAGAAATCAAACATCAATAACAACACATGAACAAGCCAGGGTTTGGTTTCAAAGATTATCGCATAACTCGGCTATAAAACGATTAGCTATTCATTCTAACTACCAAATCACAAGAAATCACCATGAATCAAACATTAAAGCTAATAAGTTACCAAGAAATAAGAAGAAATTGAAATTATCAAAAATTGAGACGATGAACACCAGATCACGAGCCTTCAAATTACAACAAATTAAAGGTAATCTAAGCTAAAATTATGTACAACTACTATATATCTAAGAAAGTGAAGACAAAGTGCAGGAAATGAGCTGAAAAACGACGATGAACCTCTTGAGGGTATTTTTATAGTGAAGAGGGTTAAAATGGGAAAAATTCCATTTTCAAGGATAGGCATGCTCCTATGATTCTTGGGCCGCTGCCTATGAACAGAGTCAATTTGGGCAACTCTCAGCATCTTCTAGATGGTGGCATGTGTTTCATAGGCGGTGGCCTGCTGACACATCTTCAGTAAATCGGCCATAACTTTGAGTGTAGACCTCCAAATCTAGTGATTCAAAATGCATTGGTAAGATAATTCAATTGTCTACACCTTTAATGAATATTTACAGCACATAAAATGTTGAAATAGTGTCCTAAACCCAATCGGGTTGGACCAGATCCGACCGGGTCGGATCATTTCTACTATTTCTTTATGATTATACATATATTAAATGGCTTTTCCGTTGTCATATATACGTTCTTTTAAAAAACAAATTATGAATTGTTATATGATAACGTCCTTAGTATTAAACTGTGATAGAGACACAATGATAGGCGATTATGGTTGATACTTAAATGTCTCTTGGATGATGTACTATTTGTAGGATGTAATATCTACGGATGGATCAAAGATCCACCCGATTACGCAGCGGAAACTACAAGATCTAGATCTAGTCAACCAAAATACATAAATAAATAGATCTAACATACGAGGGGGTTAGATCACCAACCTTTTTATGGTGAAAAACGTCAAGAACAAGTTGAGAAGCCAAAGTCTTCCAACGTGTGTCTCCAAGCACCACCAGGTGGATGGTGTTTCACGCCGCCGGACCTCCTCGATATGCTACAGAGAAAAATCCCAAGATTTTTCCAACTCAACCCTAAGAATAGAGGCCGAGATTTTCAGCCAATTTCTCTTGTGAATAGTGATTTTTTTTTGTACAATGGAGAACTCTTCTTATATAGGAGAGAGATCCTTGTTCCACAAGGATTTAATTTAATTAATGGATAATCAATCAAATAAATCATTTTCCATAAAAGATAAATCTAATATTTTCCCAAACAAATTAGGATAAATAAAATATCATTATCTAATATATTAATTATTTAATGAATAAATAATATAATAACACAAGAAAACAAATTCCTTGTTAATAATATATACATATTGGCGCCAATACCTAATTAAATAGGTAATGGGTCGAAATTCACCAAACCGGGTCGAGTCCATAAAAAAAATGTTTTTTCCATGTTTTTAATTATCTAGTCCAACTAAACAATTAATCCGCATATCAATTAAATAGTCCAATCCAACTATTTAATTATAATTGAGGTGCAACGACGAGAAACCTATATGCTATATTAGAGAGCCACGTCGGGGACCATGGACCCATATTCATGAGCTACAATAAATCGAATAATATTATTAAATCGGATCGAACAACAATATTCAATCTATTAATTCCGGGATTACACCACCATAAACCCAAACCGAACTCTGCCGAATATAGATAACTTACACTCAACCATGAGTTGATAAGGTGTCCACTGATATAATCATTACATACGGATAAATCCTCCATAGACTGTTCATTTCGAGTCGGGATATTTCCGTAAACCATTCTCGAAACATATTATCCTTATTTACCATTAACCCCCCAGTGATCAATTTGTTCACATACCAGACTAGTAGCTAATTAGTCTAACATGAACTCCGCGGATCGATCAGTTTCTAGGATTAACAAATAAGGGAACTGTCTGTCTACTTCCCGAGGGAAGGAATGGATTCCATATCTGTGATAACACAGACTACCCGCTCATTCCAGAATAGCGCCAACGAGAAGTGTTGGACCACATACTACGAAGTGATCCTTACTAACACATCAAACCCTACCCTAGTCTAAGCAGTTTTCTGCGATCACCTCAGGATTGAGATTAATCCATATATGATCATCTTGTGATTCGATAAGACTTCTGGATCACGGAATTATATCGAGAACTCAAATCAAATCGGTCCAAATTTATATGATTATCATCATATATAAATGCCCCACTAGGTATTATATTACCGGCAAATCCGGATAAGACTGTCACACCGTAAAGTGTTCTCGGGCACATTATTAGCATATTAATCATGAGACCCGTGACTCGAGATTAATCAACGCTACGGACTAAGTTAATTTTAAGTACATCTCACTAACTCAATCCTCTTGTGTATAGCCATACACTTGAGTTATGTGATTACATAGGCGAGGTACTTAGGGTTTTCAAGTGAGTGTCTTAATTATTAGCATACATGCATATAATAAGATGAATTATTAATTCTGTCCTAAAACAATTACATAATTGTCTTTCGGCCACTATACCTAATAATCTCCCACTTGCACGAAAGGCAAGTGGATTAATTGTTTTAGAGCACACCCTTATTTATCTATATCTACAACATTCTCCCACTTGCTCAAAACAAGTGAGACTTATCTCTCAAATATGTACCCTCCAAGCACATCTTAGTACTTCATCATTCCAAGCACGACCGGAGTGTGCCGCCGTAGGGTAGGTCAGTGATCCGGCGCGTACTTAGAATCCGAATACCATGTGCCTCGGTACATTGATCAGACGGCTTGGGTCAATCTTTGGGATCGAAACGTCTTTCCATCTAATCCGGTGGTACGATTGCAATATGCCTTTGATTCAAGACTGAGGACAAAATCGACTTAACGATCATCCTTAATCTGACCTAAAGTCAGAATCAGTGTCATCACTTATATTCTAGTTTACACATGAATATACCAGCATATTATTCCTCATTCTCCCGAAGAGACTTGAGGGTTGACTAAACATCCCATTTCGTATTCATCTGCAAGTTTAGATAACCATTCCTGAGAGGTAGGGTAGACTACATCGTTGAATGTTGCATTAATGCAAGAATATCTTAACTAGGTGAATTGATTCTCGAGAATTTGAGCGAATCAAATGCTTTAGAATGAATCCCGATGGCATGTCGGACTACGACTTGGATAACACACCCATGTTGTTCCCAATCTGTTTGATGTTACCATTCACAAACACTAATCTACATACTACTTTACTAATATCGAAGCCCAGTCTACGAAAGACTTATCAATATTCTGGTCAAGTCCATATATTAAAATATATAACTTTGAAATGACCGAGAGGTTTGCTTTAATCCCCAAAGGATATAAGCTATGGCAGGCATCCTGCCAAAAGTTCATTCCGAATAAATGGAGATGCCGTTAGTCTCGCAAAAAGGTCTTATGGAATCACCCTTATTTTTTGATTTGTAACGAATCCGCCATTTGTTCTTAGCTAAAACCCTTCTGTTCTGAATGAATTCAGATTCCGTTGTTCGGCAAGGAAGTCTTGGGAATCACCCCTATTTCCCGCTTTTGATCTAAATCAAGCAAGACTCGAGTGGTAAGAGAGATCACGGTCCGGTTAACTCTCTACCTATTTAGGAATCACCCCTAAATTACTCACTTTGCGTTGAAAGTTAAACTTTCCTATTCATTCGACTCTTCTCTGTGTAGTTCCAATTACTCTCACTGGGCCTGAGATACTCAGGTGGTTCTACAAGAGTTTCAACAGAACTGGAGTATCAAACTCCATTCATAGGGTTATGGCTTTTAAACCAACCTCTATGATCAGGATCCTATACAGTCCACGAAGGACTATAGGTCATCAATCTACCCTATAGACCGTAAGGTCCTGCAATGTGTAATGGACAAACCATACTCCCACTGCGTTCGAGGTGGATTGATATACTGATCTAGTTTAGTAGTTCTTATTAGTGTTATCACCAACTGCCGGTGTTGGATGTGGACTGAACAAATCAGTTAGTAACATCTTGAGTACAAATACTTCAAGATCTAAGGTTGTTATTTATAGACTCTATGAGACCAAGTTTGACAGTATAACCGTCATTCTTTGGTTTTACGAGTTTTATAACCAACCTTTACTCAATGCATTAAGATATTTCACGACCTGAACGTGCATGCAAAATTTCTAGTCCTACCTTCAAGCACTAAATGCTAAATGTCTATATTTACGGAAGTGGGGTGAACCGAATTCACTCCTTATCCACAAATGCGTAGGCATCGTTTAGGTAGACTTCTCGGTTTTTCATCACAACGTAAACTGTTATTGTGCAACTAATATCTTAAATGAGTTCAGCAGCGTATCGTAGCACACCAATGACTATATAAGGCAAGTTGATGGTGTATCCTTTAGTGAGAACATTTCACTGGGAGGCAGGCCGAGCATCAGTCCCGAAGACTACGCAAGAACCTATTTCTGAGTATGGAATACTCTATCTTTGGTGAAATCAGAGATTTCCTACAAATATTTTGGATAAACTTACCGGAGTTTTGAGTAGTTATCTGACAATATGTCACTACTCAGAAGCTCTCACTAGCTTGTATCTTTCATATGACCCCGAAGGTCGATATGAACAAGCTATGTAACTTCTTTAAATCTATTACCCTTTTCCCGATTGAAAGGAAACTTAGGCATTGTTCCTTTGAGACAGGGTTCCTTTGACTGGGAGATAGGAATCACCCTAAGCCAGTCTTCAGATCTTGTCGTTACGGAATATGCACTAATTAATAGAATCGAAAGAAGCGTTTATCTAAATACGGAAACCATTCGCGTTTATATTTTGTTACATATACCTATTCTTGGTGAGTTTTCTCACGTTGGTTTTGGTGGATTCCAAACCGTTGTTTGGTGGATTCCAAACGGAACTTATCAAGGTTCTGAGCAGACCTTGTGGCGTTCGTATACCAAGGTTCTTAGATATGGGTTATCTAAGGGTTGAGGTCATACCAAGGTTCTTAGTTACGAGTTAGCTAAGGGTTGCGGTGCTCGTTTTATTGGTGCCTTCAGTCGGTCCTTCGGCAATTTCGGATCTGATTCGGCTACGGATCACATCAGTTTATCTCTAGACTATAAAGGTTATAGTGGTAATTAATATGGTGGTATTTATTTATTATGAATAAATATAATACAATATATTAATTGTGTTGATTAATTAAATATACATATGATGTATATATGTATGTCAAAATTATATGTGTATATGATACACATGTATTTTGCAAATTAATTAATCATATTATTATATTAATTCCGGATGCCAAATCTTTGGCAAAAGGGGCGCATATTTTGAGTGTATAAGATACATTTGAATTGTGCAATTTAATTAATAAGATTACCATAATATTAATATTATATATTAATTGATTTTGGAAAAATAGATTTATGGTGATAAGATGAAGATATATTCAATATATGATATTGTCAATATATATCTTGTAAATATATTTAATATAAGATATTGAATATTAATGAGATAAATCAATCAAAGGGGTTTTTCTAATTTTATTAGGAAAATGTTTTCTTTCTCCCCAATCTACTAGGAAGCTTCTCCCATTCAGTTTGGGATCATATGGGGCGCAGGTCACCTTATAGATAAGGAGGCTTGGCTAGCCCTTTTGTACATCACAATTCCAAGAACTAATAGTTCTTGTAAAAAATAGAGAGCTTCTTAAGGAGAGATTTAGAGAGAGAAAAGGCCGGTTTAGCAACCGGGTTTTTCTAGTAGCAATCCATTGGTGGATTCCGGCGGGTTGTTCGTCTAAACTAGCGGTAGAGGCCGAACGCTTGGGCGGCTCCGTGCATCGCTACTCTCATTAGACGGTCTAAGCGTCGGTCTTTTAGATAAAGAAATGTAACCACTGCCTACTAACTTGTTATGTTTGTTGCTTAAAATAAGTCGATCCTGGTTAAAGGAAATAAATTTTTGAATTCCGCTGTGTTCCCGCGTAGATTTCCTAACATAAAATTCCTTTACTTTGAAAAAAAATGCAAATCAAGTGAAGGTATGGTTGTAGTACCAACGAGTTTTGATCCGTTTGAACGTTTAAGCTTCAGGCACACGCTCCTACCCTCGTAACTCGCTTTCTTAACATTCCAAACACCTAATACCCATAAAATATCACAAGAATTACCACGTATAACCCCTACAGGACACTAGGGTGACCAAGAATGCTTCAATACACCAAAAAATAACGAGATTTTTGGACTTTACGTCCTAGGTCTCGAAATGATAACCAAGGTGTAATAAGAACCAATATACAACCAAATGTCTCCAGAAAACATATAAAACGAGGTATAAACGGGGTATAATCATATAGAAAATGATAGTCAAGTTGACTCTCATCAAACTATTATGAAGAAAATAGAGTACTACATCAATTATCAGCAGCACCAACTCCACAGCAAAATGGAGTAGCAGAAAGAAGAAACAGAACCCCAAAAGAAGCTGTTAGAACAATGATAGCAGAAGCAAGCTTACCAAAGAGATTTTGGGCTAAAACAGCAAATACAACATGCTAACTCAAAACAGATCAATTGTCAACCAATTTCATGGCAAAACTCCCTATGAAGTGTGGAATGGAAGAAGACCTAATATATCACACTTACATATGTTTGGTGCTAAATGCTTTGTTTTAAACAGGAACCAGCTACACACTTTTGATGAAAAGGCTGGTGAAGCAATTTTCATGGGATACTCAAATATCAGTAAGCTTCCAGAGTGCTAAACAAAAGAACCTCGGTGATTGAAGAATCAATTCATGTGGTTTTTTACGAACCAAACACCAGTGGTGAAGATCTACATACACCAGAAGATCGAGTGACACAGAAGCAAGTCTTTGGACCAGTCTATATGGAGACAGAGGCACCAGCTATTATACTGGAAGCAAGGGCACAATTGACAAGACACTATTCAAGCTAGAAGATGGATCAAGCACATTTCTAGTTCAAATATATGTGGATGATATCATATTTGGATCAGAAGATGAGAAGCTGTGTGAAAAATTTGCAAATCTGATGAAAAGCAAATTCCAAATGAGCATGATGGGAGAACTCAATTATTTTCTTGGATTACAAGTGAACAGATGAAAGATGGTATTTTAATCGATCAAGCAAAATATACAAAGGACTTGATGAACAAGTGTGGTATTGACACCAGTGGAACATCAGAAACACCCATGTGTGCAAGAACTGTACTTGGGAAGGATGAGAATGGAAATGATGTTGATCAAAAGCTATATAGAGGGATTATTGGATCTTTACTCTATCCAAATGCAAGCATACCTGATATAGCATTTGCAGTAGGAGTATGTGAAAGATTTCAATCACAACCTAAGGAATCTAACTTATTAGCAACCAAGAGGATCATCAAATATCTGAAACACACAATAAATGTGGGAATTTGGTATCCTAAAGATGGTGGATTCAAGTTGATATCTTACTCAGATTCAGATTATGCAGGATGCAAAGTTGATAGAAAAAGCACATCAGGAACTTGTCAAATGCTAGGCAGCAGTCTAGTATCTTGGTTAGTAAAAATCAAAATTCCATATCTGCATCAAAAACTGAAGCAGAATATATAGCAGCAGGCAACTGTTGTGCACAAATACTTTGGATCAGATAACAACTAATAGACTATGAAATAGAAGAAAATACAATCCCTATCATGTGTGATAACACAAGTGCAATTTCAATTATAGAAAATCCAGTAATTCACTCAAGAACAAAGCTCATTGATGTAAGACATTACTTCATCGGAGATCATATGGAAAAAGGAGATGTAATCCTGAAACATATATCCACTGAGGATCAATTGGCCGATATATTCGCAAAGCCACTCAGTCATGAAAGATTTTATAAATTAAGGACTGAAACATGCATGATTGAATTGGACTAGGTACAAGAGCAGCAAACTGGAGTAACCAGCTTAGTGACTTCACCAGCTGACTGAACCTTTTCCATTTAGGGTGCGCTCACTTGGCAGGTAAGACACTGGTATCAGCGAAGTTCACTTCACTAGTTGTTAGGAACAATTGTTTTGATGAAGCAGCTCACTAAGTGTACCAGTTAAGTAACCAACAATGTCACTCAGCCGTACAACTTCATCAATGAATAAGTGTGAAATGAATAAATCATTTACACATATGGAGAATCAAAGTGATTTGGCATTTATTATTATACACATGGATTATTTTTAATCAGACACAAGGATTAAAATATAAAGGTTATAATTTGAAAAGAGGGAATGACGGCTACACCTCAAAAGGCGGGATTCATCATTAATTTTCTTGATCCACTACCCCATTACCCTTATTTTCCGTGATACCAAAAAATCATGCCATTTATATCTATCACGTCTGTATTACTCCATACACACTCCATCATGGAAATTCGTGTTCACACTCAACTCCATCCACACTATATAAACAACACTTATACAAATCCACAAATTCCTTACGCTCTCATTGCATTCAAAAGAACATTTTTAGAAATTCTCAAAGTTTTTCTTTCTCAAATTCCAGAAATGGCTTCATCTTCCTCCACCACAAAATCTGCAAAGAACTACAAGAAAACGATTGTCACCGGGTCATTCTTCAGACCCGAACATTATCTCACTTTATGCGGCAATGATCCTCAGGCACATCGTTTGGCAGATGGATGTACCAATTTAGGGTGATGACTTTTTTCAATCCTCCAATCACTGACATTTTCTATGAAAGCCTTATTTCATTCTGGAAAAATGCCAAATACGTGTCCGGAATGCTGACTGAAGATGGAAGCATTGGAATTAACAAGATTGTCTCCACCGTCAATGTCAAACATTTGGTGATAACAACAGATTTACTTCATAAACATCTAAGGCTTCCCCTACTGGAGCCTCAAAGGCGGAGCACGTAATTCAAGATACGGATGCCTTATGGCAAGAAGTCAAGAAGAATGCTACGGCACAAAACATGAAGTTCAATTGCTTTAGGACTGAGCTCAAGAAACCTTTCAATGAGTTTAGTTCTATAATTGAAAAAAATCTGATAGGAAAACTGGGAGCCATGGACAAGATGACTGAGGTGCGTATGAGATTAATTGGCATCATTTACAATATTCTACAGTTCGATTGGACAACCTACATTTTCAGAAGTATTAAGGAGCAAATGATTGGAGAAACTGATGGAAAAATAAAAGGAATAAAGAAAGGGTCACAAAAACCTGGAATTTTCTGGGTGAATAAATCCTACGGGATCCCTCTTCATTATTTGGTGAAGTGTCTGAATGTCCCTACTGTGGCACTCCACAAATTTCACGATTCTAATGTAATGTTAACCTACGTCAAACAACAAAAAGTAGCATGAGGTGCAAAGAGGAAGAGATCAAGTACAAGTACATCTGGACAACGGAAAAAAAAAATCAAAGGCTCAGAAAAATCAGGAAGGAGAATCCTTTGGAAATTTGATAGATGAAGAAGAAGACCAACTAGAGATACAGGAAGGTGGAAATGACGGTGATGGAGAAGATGAGCAGTTTAGAGAACAAGTAGAACCAATTGAAGATATCCCTGAGATGGAAATTGATGAAAGAGTTGGAAAATATCTGGACTGGAAATTGGGTAACTCTAAAATCCAATTGACAGACTACACAGATATGTTTGATGAGGAAGACTGGTTCTTCTCATTTCTGGGTGTCACTACATTATGTGGCATTCTTGATGAAAGGTACTTATGGGATTTGGTGAGAGCATCAAAAGAAAGGCTCATGCATTTAGACAATGAAGACAATGATGAAGAAGATGATGAGAGTGATGATGTTTACGATGACCAAGATGGTGGTGATGAAGATAATCAAGGAGTAGCAGCTAATCCAACATATACGATGATAATATGACTCTCTTTGAGTCTGTGCAGCAAACCGCATCAACACAACAACAGCGGCAAAATGCACCGACTAAGCAATTATAGAAACAGCAACACACTACCAGAGAAAGAAATTACAGAAACTGTTACTGCCGCAACTGAGATACACAACAAATCTCAGTGGAAGTAGACAAAACAACATATCCAATTCCATTTCAAGACTCTGGATCAGCTGCTGCTACACTGGCGAAGACCATTCCCAGCATAGATCAATGGGGAGTGATCAGTAGTCCTACTCAAGCCTTCTCAGCCACACAAGTGCTTGAAGAAAAAACAGGAGAAGATGTTACTCGACCAGGGCAAACTCTGCTAGTCGACACAACATCTGCACTGGTCGACACTTCACCGCATCAAACAGCAGTCCAACAAACTAACCATGCACAAGCTCAGACACCACAAGTTGACTTAAGAGAGGCAATTTCACCAATTCCAAATGGTGTATCTGATGAATCTTTTCAGTCAGCCATTGATGCTATGGTGGATGAGCTAGAGAAGCAAGCACTAGCTCTGAGAAATCTTCAAGCATCACTGATGAATGAGAGTGGCTCACTTCAAAATAGATTTGAAGCTGTAGCTTAGTACATTAACATGCAGAATAATGTTATCAAACAGCAGACTACACTCATGACTCAGATGAACACAAACCTCACAAACAGAATCACATGACAGAAAAAAATGAACATCATGTAACAAATGAACCGGTCGATCTGACACGGGCCATGGAAAATTGACTCAACCCCATGACAGAAAAAAATTGAGAGCACATAATGACAAGTTTTCTTCAATAGACAACAAATTGGACAGTCTTCTCTATGCTACAGAGACTACCAACAATATCTTACTCCAACTCCCTAAAGATGATGTCAAAAAAAGGGAAGGAAAAGATAAGCCTGAAGGATCTACCATTAGACCACCACATTTTACAGATGAATAGCTCAGAGCAAGAGATAGAGAGATGAAAGTCAACGCTGAAGCTGAGGAGTAACAAAGGTAAATTCGAGAAGAAAAGGAAAGGGTAAAAAACGAGTCTTGCATTGGCTTTCCATTCCCAGTACACAGAAGGGATGATGACAGAGACACATCAGGCAGGGAATCAGCACATGCCTGGATCTGGCCAACAACAGGAAAGCAGTCATCATCAAAGAATTATCTCCAGCAAGTATCAAAGTTAGTCACGAGGAATTTCAAGCAGCTCTAGTCACAGAAGGCCTGAAAGCCACATAAGAAGCTCCACTACTCATAGATATCAAGAGACTAATGATGAAAAAGTAAGCAGAGAAACAAGGGACGTCTTTCAACTCTCTGACTCTGCATATCCTAACATGACTCAGGATGAGGCATGGCTAGACTGGTTGTCAAAGCATGCATAAAGACTTCAACCAGACATGGCCAAGTTGTATGCTGAGATAAAAGGGGTGCACCTATCTCAAAGAAGAGCACCAGCTGAGGGGGAACCAAATACAGAATAGAGAAGACAGCTGATGTCCCCAGAGTTGTAAAAATTTCAAAAGACCTCACTGAGAAATAAAGAGCAGAATTTGAAAACATCAGGAAGTAATTCATACCTATTTCTAGAAAATCAGAAGAAGAACAATGGGAAATTCTCAAACAATTGAAACTTGCTGATTAACATATTGATAAAGCCAAGAAAAGGCTAGATGAGTATTTTGGCAAACCACAAGCACATGAAACCATACCAGACTTCAACCGACTGTTTAACAGAAGATGTTTTGGAAAAACCTAGGGAAACTGCCATAGCTTACTGGATGTGGAAGTTTCCAGAAGTGGACTTCAAGGACATGATGGACATTCATACTACAAAGTTCAAGAGGTACAAGGAAAATCTGAGAAACTTGTAGTTGTAATTGTTAGGAAATCTACGCGGGAACGCATCGGAATTCAAAATTTTATTTCCTTTTTAACCAGGATCGACTTTGTTTAAGCAACAAACATAATAAGTTAGTAGATGGTGATTACCTTGCTTGATCTAAAAGATCGACGCTTTGACCGTCTAAGGAGAGTAGTGGTGCACGGAGCCGCCTAAGCGTTCGGCCTCTACCGCTAATCCACACGAACAACCCGCCGGAATCCACCATTAGTTGCTACTAAAAAACTCGGTTGCTAGACCGACCTTTTCTCTCTCTCAAACTCTCTCTAGGAAGCTCTCTTATTTTTCACAAAAACTATTAGTCTCTTGGAATTATGATGTACAAAAGAGATAGTCAACCCCTTTCTTATATAAGGTGTTGGGGCGCCACTTCTCAATTCCAATCTGATTGGGAGAAGCTTCCTAGTAGATTCGGGAGAAAGAAAACCTTTTCCTAATAAAATAAGGAAAATATATTTGATTGATTTATCTCATTTAATTGAATATCTCATATTAAATATTTCCAAGATATTATCAATATATAATATTGACTATCTTTATCTTATTACCATAAATCAATTAATATCCAATATTAATATATGATAATATCAGTAATTAAATTGCACAATCCAAGTGTATCTTAATACACTGTTACCTGCGCCCCATAGGCATTAAATTGACATCCGGAATATTCTTTTGATTAATGTAATACAATGATTAATTAATTTGCAAAATACTTGTATATCATATGTACATATTTTCGACACACATATACATCATATGTATATTAAATTAATCAACATAATTAATATATTGTATTCAATTTATTCATAATAAACAAATACCACCATATTAATTTATCACTATAACACGTTATAGTCGAGATAAAACCTTCCTTATTTGGTTATCACTATAACCGCATTTCAATCCAACTAGATGTTCTTATATGTGTGACCCGATAGGCTTTCGAATATGTTGGCCGTAGGCACAAAGTGGAATTACGAAAATGCCCTTCATACCTAACGATCACGGAATAGCGTCTAGCAATACACCGTGACCCCCAATCATCGGAAAAGTCAAATGCAATGACTACTACCTTTCTTGTGAAATAGTTACCATGTAAATAGTATCCTATCGTTGTAATAATATCCATACGGTCGTATCTCGAGTGTCAATACATTAACGACCGTATCTTATATTCTGGATATCCTACTCTCTCGAAGTAACATATTACTTCCTCTTTGCAAAGAATTTCGAGAATAAGACATTCCTTATAAGAAGGCCCTTTCGGATATTTACTCTTAATAATAGGATACATGATTTCTGGAGGAGCAACATGAATCCTATGCATGCTTATGTATCACACCCAATCACTACCGCATGATCTCCCCATGGCTAAGGGAAACCTCAATAGTGTCAAAGTGTGATAATCCACACCGTGATGTCATGAAGACTCCGGTCTCAGGATAATTACACAACCGCCACATACTGCAACTCTTAATAAAGTAAGTGGATCAGTCTAACATCTGCATTCTCTAATACACATCCACATACAGTCCAAGTGTCCATACACTTTGATAGACAAGATCTATCCCTATCATCAATAAGATAGAAGACATTCAATATGTGCTATTCTAATTGTACCACCAATGTCCCGTTTGATGGTACATACGACTAGAGACATTTAAGTATCAAACCTTTTAAAGTGAGCCGAGATCTCATCAACCATAATCACTATTATGATTTCTCTCTCACATTTTGACACTAGGGACGTTATCATTTATACAATCACAAATTGGTTCATATGGATAACCAGAATAAATAATAACATTAAAGCCATTTATCATATGTATAAAACATAAAGAAATAGTAGAAATGATCCAACCCGGTCGGATCCGGTCCAATCCGATTGGGTTTAGGACACTATTTCAACAATCTCCCACTTGGACTAAAGCCAATCACATGTACACACAAGACCAAGATTAAACACAAGAATCTCATGCAATACTTGCAACCAGCCCTAAGCGTGAATGAATCACTATCCATGGGGACTCAGACTATCTTCATATCATGCTCCAAATGATCAAGTCAAAAGGAACCACCTCAACACACACATGAATCTCTGACGAGACCCTGTTCTTTTCCTAAGCAACGAATCCACTACCATATCATCTATATAGAGAACGTGGAAGAACCACACAGGGTTCAGGAATGAACCTTCTAGATCCATGTACTGCTCCCGCTTCGCCTCCAAGGCAATACTGTGTTTTGGACCAGCTGTAGAATCCACAGTGATATTTCGCTAAGAACATTTCCATCTCACTGTATCACTTTAATCAAAGTGACCGCAAACCCAGACTATAGCTCCCACTATCTTCATAAGATCTAGGGCATACATCTGTATATCTATGTTTATTCGATTCCAAGTTTCAATAAACCAAGAATCCATCCTTAACACCTTTAAGGGTATCCTCGACATTCACCAGAATCACTTTCACACTTGCTCGTGACTCTTCATGCAGTATGAACATCTGGTTTAACTCACAAAACTTATGATGGACTTTTGTTACAAAAGCAAAGGGAACCTTCCATAAGTATCACCTCTCACCTTGTCATCAGGACTGAAGTCCTGTCATAGATAGATCCCGAAAATACCGGCTAGCAGTATCTTCTGCCATGATCTATGCTAAACTCTTTTAGCATCTCATCTATCAGGGTGAACTATGAAAATTAAGCAGCATCTGAATCTATCACTATAGATTCTTATTTCCAAAATAAGAACTACCATTCCAAGAACTTTCACATAGACTTTGAACTACCAAACATTAATTGATTGTGACACGGGGTGACGATTCCGAGAAGGATATCCAATACCTTACTCAACAATCATAACACTCCCACTAACCCTCTTGCATACTAGGCATGTCTTCACTTTTGATCAAATCAAACTCTTTTGATTATTAAAGTAAAGAACTTATATAGAGAAACTTGTTTGAGTGCATAAATGAATCTCATGAGCTCACACATCATGTTATCGTTTATGAACATTAAGCCTTTGGCCCAATGTTTTCAACACTATCATATAGCCATCATATGTACCTATAACAAGCACTATCTGAATAGATTTAAGCAAAGCTGGTAACATAAGGTAATTACAACGTTTACTCCTCATAGCCTCTTAGCCATCAACTCAGCCTGACGGTAACTGTATTACCATCAATGTCAGTCTTTCATGAAGACATGCTTCTTAGGGACATTCCCTTCAAGTAAGACATACTAGGTTCATAACCCGGCTGTCACACATGGAATCTGCTTCAGATACTATGGCTCCTAGCCACGTCTCTTAATCTTTCCTTTCAAGCATTCTTATATAAGTCGTGAGATCTTCATTTTTCAAGATAAACATACCATTTGCCCATTCAGGCGTGTGGTCATCTGCAGACTCATAGAGTACTTTTCTGCATTGAGCAGTGTCTTACACCTCATCGCTATGCGGCACCTGCTCATGTATGGTTGAATATCTCTTTGTGGTTCTTAAAATCTTTTGATATACTATTTACTCCTATTATTTCTTTTGGAAGAAACACTTCTTTTAGAAGACAACATGTTTGGGGACAAACATTTTTGCTCTGCGGGTAAGTAAATGTTATCTAGCGTACTTGCAAAGATATCCCACAAAGTTGCATATGTCGTACTGGGCTCCAAGCCTTTCAAACATTGCCTGCTTTCTAGAAGCATGACAACCCTAAATCATCGGTTAAGATGGATTTGATGTCATCGTCTTCCATATCTGATATGGAATTCATTCAACCTTTATACTTCGGAACTCGGTTAGGTATATGTATCGTATAAGGGTACTATCCGAAACAGGTAAGAGATATTTCGTATGGCTTACTTCGCATCTTTATCGTATAAAATGCTATTTCCATTTTAGAAACACAATCTGATTGCTATGTTCAGGCTTCAGACAATTTTTCCATAATTTTTGTAACCTTTTCATAAAGGGTATTTTAGTCATATTTAGATAAGATACGTATTAACAACATGATTCATAATCACATGGTTCAGACATCATCAGAATGACATTTGATTACACGTTTCTCTTCCAGAGAGTCGACATCTAGGACAACCACAAACGTCAAGGATAACAGCCATACAAATATTTAGTTGAGATTTTCACCTATATCAACTATATAGTGACACCAATCTAGTTTGTTAGATTCAGTGACTGTTCAACTTTATTGGAATAACTTTTATTCCTTACAATTGAATATGTCTACTAAATCCTAACGTACAACTGAAATCGTGTTCTTCATAAGAACCGGAACACAATGACATTTATTTGGTTCTCTTTATCAGTTTACTAGACTCAGAATGCAACACCGAAAATGTTGCAACGTTTGCTTTACTTTCGTATCTCAATGTTTTCCGTATTTAATCTTTCTAAATTAACCATACTCGTAAGATATCATATATCTAAGAGTTGACTTGAACTTAGATAGATTCATCTCAACGCACTTTCCTAGAATAAAGACTTCGATAAGATCTCTTATTTTAAGCACATGCCCTAACTTTCCTTTTAATCCCTTTAAGCACTTGTAAATATTTCTTAATGTAGTCTTCATATGACTTAAGAAAAATCACAGGAGTTATGTCTTTAATTTCCAATCATAAAGAAAATCCAAAGTTTATTAGATAGTTTATTTAACATTTTGAATCATATTCAAAACATTAACTATTTAATTAACTTTCAAGAAATGATTAAAGAATTAAGTCGATACTTAAATCTTACAATTTTGAAAACAACATTTCCAAAATTGGATGTGGTCATTGTATGACAGAATAGTCATATTGGATCGTATCCAACATATGATTAATTCGTTGAAACTAATTTCAAGTGATTTAATCATATCATGAGCTTCCGTTTCCATTAATAATTAAAGTCTTAAAGTACTCTATCAAATATGTAGTCCCCTTGTCTCTAACTACTATAACGGGTTTGCTCGTGTCATTGCTTATTTTAAAAGGATTAAAATTTCTTAACCATACTTGAGAACGTTTCTCAAGAGGTAATAGTCATAATTTGGTTTTACTAATCGAGAATAAAAACATAAAAATATAAGTTTGCTAGAAAACTACAACATGAAAATAAAGATAAAAGATTGTTGTTGTTTATACATGCAAAATCAAAAATGGTCTTTTGGTTTATGATTTTGCTCCCACTAGTCAATTACTCTCAATTGACTTTCAAGAATTTTCTGAAATTCTTTAGTGAATGGAATCCAATCTAGTTGACTCGATCTTCGACGCGGGCCGATCGACCGGGTTAATTTCGAAATGTGGGTACACTTACTGGTTGCATCTCATGCGGCTTGCATTGGTTGACCAGTCAACTCTTTGACATCTCACATCTCTATGTGATAGCCACATCTTGTCTCTAAATTCAAACGGTTCTGACGCGGGCCAATCATCGTAAGATTCTTAGTCAAGTCATAACCCAAATATTCATTAGATCTCATAACGATCATATCTCGATAATAACGATATACCCGAGGTAGGTCAACTCCCGGCGTGGGCTGATCAGTTGGATCCGAACAAAGGTTCTTCATAGTCATTATAATATTAGGGACAAAATATGACTCGATTTTTGTTGTGGGAGTAATTTTAAATTAATTCACTTAATTAATTTCACTTAATTATGGTCTCATCAAATACATCTATCTCTATAGATATACATCCTATACATTTATCTAGATCGTGCCTAGTCATGCATCTATCGTATCATTTAAAATAAATACAAGCACAAAATAAATAAATGCGTAAAGTAACCGGTGTGATCATTGACTTTTCCTAAGTGCGGTTTCAAATACAAATGATGAAACCGCTGGTCACAATCTAAGGGTAGCTGCAACTGCCAATAGGATCTTTAATGCGCCATCTCCATCCCCTGGATATGGCCTAGTGGTGAAGGCATATGTGTTTAAAAACAGCCTGAACAGGAGCGGGAGGTCTAAGGTTCGAACCCCACAAGGAGCGAATCGCTCTTTGTCTCCTATCAATGGGCAGCTTGTGTTCTAAGCTACTAGGTACCCAGATTTACATCTCCATACACATGTGGGATCGGGAGTATGGGGACCCTCGGGGGTAGGGTTTACCCTTTTTTTTAATGCGTCATTTCCAAAGGGATCTTTGTTCTTCTTTCTTTGGTCTCCGTCTTCTACTCCTTTCTTGTTACATAACATTCTATCTAATAAAATAAATACACTCGCAGCACACGGAGGGAGCTAACGGGAATAGGATAATGCAGAAAATAAATTAGATATCGTTCTTCATAACTAGGACAATTTTAAAAACCCACAGAAAAATTAAATCATTCACATATATCCTATTGGTCGAGTCTATGATCAATCGGGTCCATATAATCATATTATACCTACTATATCTAATCCATACAATAAAATCTTATGAAAAAAGATAAAAATCTAAATTTACCAACTTGCGTCTTAATTAATCGATTAACATTTAATCAATTAAGTATTTTATCCAATCAATTAACTAGTTAACTTTTAACTAATTAATTGATTCTAATAGAAATAAAATTAACGTTTAATTTTAAACGATTTTAATTTTAATTAATTAGAACCATTCAAAAAATCAAAATTAAAATCAAGTCTCTTTTGTTTCTTTCTTTTGAGAAGAGATGCATTTGGTTTCCAAAACCAAAAGGCACCCACCTGGGCCCTTTCCAAAATCAAATACTCCCTCCGTTTCAATTTATCTGAGTCAGTTGCCAAAATCACGTATATTAAGGATGTGAGTTAATTCATTAACTTTTACAATAAAATGACTAGAATGTCCTTGGATATAATTAATGTGAGCTTCTTTTTTATATCTCCTAGTGTATCGAATAAGGGTAAATCAAGTAAAAACACAATAAATGTTGCATTGGAAATTGTATTGCCTCACATAAAATGGAACAAAATTTTTTGGCAACTGCCTCAGTTATTGTGGAACGGATGGAGTATTTTGAAAAAGGGGCATAGTCCTACTCCAAACAAAATTTGGAAAGGCCTAGGTTAATCATATTACCATATAATGTCATGTGACATCCCAATGGTCCAAATTATTTGAACCATTAATTAGCCACATGACACCAACTAAACAAAGAGATATCAATCACAATTATGCGACATTGAATCACAAATACACAAAACAAAAAATTTGGAGATCCACCACCTTTGACCAATCAACCGACACCGGCAGCAGGTTGCCCCGCCGCCGCCAACCAGCCGCCGGTGGTGGTGCCGCCGCAGTCGGCCGAGCACCACCCGATCTCATTTTTTTTCTTTTCGTGTATCGTTTTGCGAATAAAAAAATCTTTCATCTTTTAATAACGTGATTTCAACGATAAAATCAACTACACAAATTAACATGTTTATTGCTTAAGCTCGAAACTCGATCCGATACAACTGTTAGGAAATCTACGCGGGAACGCAACAGAATTCAAAATTTTATTTCCTTTTTAACCAGGATCGACTTCGTTTAAGCAACAAACATAATAAGTTAGTAGACGGTGGTTACCTTTCTTGATCTAAAAGATCGACGCTTTGACCGTCTAAGGAGAGTAGTGGTGCACGGAGCCGGCCAAGCATTCGGCCTCTACCGCTAGTCCACACGAACGACACGCCGGAATCCACCATTGAATTGCTACTAGAAAAACTTGGTTGCTAGACCGACATTTTCTCTCTCTCAAAACTCTCTCTAGGAAGCTCTCTTATTTTTCAGAATAACTATTAGTCTTTTGGAATTATGATGTACAAAAGAGCTAGCCAACCCCTTTCTTCTATAGGGTGTTGGGGCGCTACTTCTCAATCCCAATCTGATTGGGAGAAGCTTCCTAGTATATTTGGGAGAAAGAAAACCTTTTCCTAATAACATAAGGAAAATATCTTTGATTGATTTACCTCATTTAATTTAAAATCTATACTATATAATAAAGATGAGCACTTTTAGCCCAATTACCAAAAAAAATCCGATTACCCGCTCCACCCCTGTAAAAAAAACCCAACCATACGCATACACTTAGCTTATCTACAGAAATTTCGCAACAACTTTCCATAAAATATGGGAATTCAAAAATAAATAAAAGATCAAACCAAAAAAAAAACTTCTCGCAACAACTTCCGTTTATCCCTTGATTCGGTTTTCAAACTCGCATTTTTTTCACGGCTCTACCGCACTCAAGATTACGGATAAAGTAATATCAAGCGCTTGATTTTTAATTTTAAAATTAATTTGAAACCTTTTCTCCTACGACTCTCATTAATTTTAAGGAAAAGTAATACTCTCTTGTTGAGTAGGCTCGATCGAAGTTGTTTATTTCTTCCGTATACTCTCTTCGTTTTATATCTGTTGATTTTTGATTTCGAATTAGCAAGGTTTAGTTTTTAGTTAGTACAGACGCCGACGATAGCAAATGCTATTTTCCGAGTCCGCTGCGTTTTCTTCGTATATATGGTATGTGATTTCATTAGGTTTATGTGATTCTATTACAATTTTATGTAGTTTTAGCAAATAAATAAAATGCCTACATCTCAAATTTTCAACAATCTTATTTCCAAGTCATCCCATCAATGATCTAAAAGAGAGGAACAAAGGGAGGATAGTTGGTGTCAACAATGGCGGTCTGAAATTTATTGAATTTTTTTGTTGTTGTTGTTGTTGTTGTTAATTTTCTGCATTATTAATGTTCATAGTGGATTGTTGTTGTTGTTAATTTTCTGCATTATTGATGTTCATAGTGGATTCGATGAATCATCGAGATGGATTATGCATAACTTTTGTAGAATAAGATGAGTAGTAGGTGTTTTCCTGGTGCAGAATTGGTGTCGACAATGACCTTCATTGGGATGATCACGAAGATCTAAACCGATGACCAAGAAATTACAACAATTTCAAGCCAGATATGATGAGCCCTGGTATAATTTGGTGTCCTCTTTTCCTTTTCTCTCGTATTTGATAGGTTTTCAAGATGTTTTTTTTTTTTTTTGCTACAACCACTAATTCTCTATCACATTTCTCAGATATCTTTGTTCAATATACCTTTGAAGAAGCATTGATGACTTTCTACTTTATGTCCCATTTCCCCTTATACTCTCTTTTATATTTAATTTTTTGTATAGGAATATAGATTAGTAGGCTTTTGGAAGGGTTATTCGTTACTATTTTTTTTCCACCAACAACTTGACTTGAGAATCTTTCACATTTCAATGTTCTTATTTATAAGATAATCACCAAAACATCATTGTAATTAAAGTCAATGTTTCATTCCATTTGTTTTGTTCTACTCTACCATTATAAACTTTGATTATCTTAGGTAATGTTATACTACTTGATGGTTTGCAGGAATGTGTGGGACGGTATTCTTAGGGCCACTGCTTGGAACTTTGGGAAAAATTGAACTCTTTGTTAACAAAAGAGCTTATTTTAGAAGTACAATGCATATCCTTTCTGCGATCAATTCTTAATGCTTGAGCTTAGTTAACTACTACTTTCGGTGAGTTTTGATGCTTGAGCTTACCTAAATACTTTTATTCTTGCTCATGTTTTTACCTTTTTGGTGGTTTGCATGAATGAGTTTTGTTTTTTTGTGTACAGAAAATTTGTTCTAAAACCATGACCACATGAAGAAAATTTATGTGCAATTTTCGCACAACTTTCTAGCTTGGTTTGGAGGAATCCATGTCATGGTAGCAGTTGTGTTTCGTCTGAATATATTGCGTCAGGTTTCTAGCATTTCTATAATTTGTGCCTGTTTTTGACATATTACAAAGGCACCATGTTTCTAGCTTGGTTGATGGTAGCATATTTGTGTTAATGCATTGTTCTCGCTTTGAAAGAATGTATGCATAACCAACTTATTGTTTAGTTTGTTATTTTTTATGAATAAACACCTTATCTAAAATTAGCTAGGGTAATGTTGTTGTGAAGTGCATTCCATTAAGACCTTTAGTCTTTTCCCAACTGAGAATCGTGGGGTAGAGTTTTGAAGGCTTATATTTTATGACTACTGAAACTGCTTTAACACCTTTTGCTATCGTAGAATTTTGTTGGCTTGAAGACGACTACTGCTTGGCCGCATAGAAAACTCAATAACTTTGAGGTCCGAGGTGGGATACAAAGTTTTGGTCTGTATTTTGTGTACTCACACCATGACCATGTACGTTGGCAATCTTGGAAGGAATAGAAATGTAAATAAAAATGTTACCACCAATCGTGGCTATTCTCTGAAACAAACTGGGAGCTGCAAGTATCATCTTTCTAGCAAGGGTCTCCGTAAGAGAGATAAATTTATTATCTTAAGTTCAAGCAATGATATGTGTGTATTTAACACATATATTAAATAACTGAAATCTTCTTTTTGGACTGTATTATGTAACACCCTTATATGAAATACTCATCAAAATTTGTTTTCGTCGTGTTATTGGAAATTGTGATACAAGCCACAAAACACTCTAATTCCTCATTGATTTTCTACGTACGTAGTTATGGAATTTTTCTAATTGATCAAAACATGTTTTTGATAGGTGTAGTGCCCGAAAGACAATTTGTGTAATTGTTTTTTATGACAGAATTTATCTCACCTTATTACTTGCTTTGTGCTTGTAAATAATACACTGCTGCAAACCCTAAGTATATCAGTATGTAACCGCTTAACTCAGTGTATGGCATGCACGTGAGGATTGAGTTAGTGGTGATATACTTAAACTGTTAGTCCGTGGTGAACTTAATTAGAGTTTAGGTCTCTTGATTAAAACACCAATAATGCGCCTAACACCTTAGGGTGTGATAGTCTTATCCGGATCTGCCGGTAGAGGGTACCTACGTGGGGCATTTATATATGATGGCATTCATATAGGATTTGGACCGATTTAATCTGAATTTCTCGGTATAATTCCGTAATCGAGGAATCTTATTAAATCATCGATGATCATATATGGATCAACCTTAATCCCGAGGTGATCACAGGATGCCGCTTGTCCCGGGTAGTGTTTGATGTGTTAGTTACGGTTCACTTAAATAATGTGTTCCAAGCCACTTCTCATTGGCACTATCTCCGATTAGTGAGTAGTTACGATTTTCACGGACATGGAATCCATTCCTTCCTGCGGGAAGTAGAGAGACGATCCCCTTATTTGTTAGCCCTAAGAAAGTGATCGATCCGGGAGTTCACATTTGACTAATTAGCTACTAGTCGATATGTGTACTAATTGATCATCAGGGGTTGATGGTAAATAAGGATAAGATATTCGAAAGTCGGGTTCACGGAGACTTCCCACTCGTAATGGACGATCTATGGAGGGTTAATCCGTATGTAGTGATTATATCAATGGACGCTTATTCACTCTATGGGTTGAGTATAAGTATACATCTATAATCGGTAGAGTTCAGTTTCGGGTTTATGGTGGCGTAATCCCGGAATTAATAATTAATGTACTTATTCTGTTCGATGAATAATTAATTATTGGAGCTACTGGTTATAGGTCCATGGTCCCCGATGTGGCTTCTATAATTCGGACTAATAATCTTGTTATTTGGGCCTCAATGATAATTAATTGGCTGGGCTAATTAATTGGTATGCATGAATATTATTTAGTTGGGCTAAATAATATAATACACATAAAAGACATTTTATGTGGGCTAAAACCCTAGGGAGGTGGCGCCATTTGTGATCTCCTTTAGCACAAGAATTGATTTTCTTGTGTTATGGAAAATAAAAGATATTCTTGTTATGTGATTGGTTGGATGACATGTTATTTAGTTTCCTATTGGTCAATAATATGTCACAATTATTCATTAAGGAAAATATCTTTTTATTTTGTTTAATTAATTATTTATTTAATTAATTAAAACTTGGAGACCAAGGATTTACTCTCCTATAAAAGGAGAGTTATTCCAAGTGTAAATGACACTTGAAAATTTCGCCCCATATCACCAAAAAGAGAGAAAAAAATTTGTTTTTCTTGTCTAGGGTTTTAGAGGAAGAAAAACTTGAGTTTTTCTTGGTGTTGCATATCAAGGAGGTTCGTGTATCAAGAAGGGTGTCCACCAACCGTTTGGAGAACACATCGGAAGATCTTGGCATCTCTTCCTACTATTGGTAACTTGATCTTAACCCCTTGTAGTAGTTTAAGTCCTTTAATTATGTATTGTGATGTATAAGTCGTGATCCATCCGCTGCGCGTAGATCTAATTCGTTTAGATCTAAGAACCTGCATCCTTCAGTTTTTTTTTCCTTCATGGGAAAATATGAGTGTACTTCCGTTTTTATTTGTTAACCAATTTTTAATGTTGTATTATCCCGTGCATTATGCACGGGTTCATGGCTAGTCTCATATATTTCCAAGATATTGTCAATATTTAATATTGACTATCTTTATCTTATTACCATAAATTAAATTTTCTAAAATCAATTAATATCCAATATTAATATATGGTAATCTCAATAATTAAATTGCACAATCCAAGTGTATCTTAATACACTGTTACATGCGCCCTATAGACATTAAACTGGCATCCGGAATATTCTTTTAATTAATGTAATACAATGATTAATTAATTTGCAAAATACATGTATATAATATATACATATTTTCGACACAAATATACATCATATGTATATTTAATTAATAAACATAATTAATATCTTGTATTCAATTTATTCATAATAAATAAATACCACCATATTAATTTATCACCATAACACTTTATAGTCGAGATAAAATTTTCCTTATTTGGTTATCACTATAACCGCATTTTAATCCGGCTAGATGTTCTTATGTGTGTGACCCGATAGGCTTCCGAATATGTTGGCCGTAGACACAAAGTGCAATTACGAAAATGTCCTTCATACAGGACGATCACAGAATAGAGTCTAACAACACACCGTGACCTCCAATCATCGGAAGAGTCAAATGCAATGACTACTACATTTAATGTGAAACAGTTACTGTGTGATATACCCAAACCGGATTGGGGCCATATTCACCTAGATTGGGCCTATTTAGATAGTCCAGTAACCGGTCTTGGGCCTCCTTCCTCTTAGTCTGCAACTCATAAGCCGGATCCTACCCGCGTTCGTAAGCCGGGACCTGTCCCCCATCTGTAAGCCGGATCATGTCCGCTATCTGTAAGCTGGGCTCCTCCACTCCGTGTGATTTCTACCTGTGTATCAAGGCTGACATCAAGACAAGGCAAATATGAGTCCGACCTACAAGCGAGTCCGTTGTCCGCCATACTTATCTAGACAGTTGGCCTGTCCACTTGTATTTGTTTGTATGATTATCTCTAATTATATCCATTTAATTGTCTTGTCATGAATAGTAGACTGACTTTATTGAAATAGTGTCCTAAACCCAATCGGATTGGACCGGATCTGACCGGGTCGGATCATTACTATTATTTCTTTGTGTTTTTACATATATTAATTGGCTTTTCTGTTGTCATATATTTGTTCTTTTAAAGAACCAATTATGAATGTTATATGATAACGTCCTTAGTATTAAACTGTGGTAGAGAAACCATGATAGGCGATTATGGTTGATGAGATCTAATCACTTTAATATGTTTGATACTTAAATGTCTCTAGGCTGATGTACTATTAAACAGGGCATTGATAGTATGAACAGACTCAGCACGTATTGGATGTATTTTGTCTTTAGGCGGGGATAGATCTCGCTCATCGAAGTGTAGAGACACTTGGTATGCGTGGGACGTGTATTAGAGAATGCGTGACGTTAGGATCGACCCACTTACATTAAGTGTCGCACTATGTGGCGGTTGTGTAATTATCCTTAAGACCAAAGTCTTTATGGCATCACGGTGTGGATTGTCATGCTTTGACACTATTGAGGTTTCCCCTATCCACGGGGAGATCATGCGGTAGTGATTGGGTATGATATTGAAGAATGCGGAGTATACATGTTTGGTCGTCCGGGAATCGCGTATCCTATGATTGGGATTGAATATCCGAAATGGCCTTCTTACAAGGAATGTCTAGCTCTCAAGAATAAGATACGATCGTTATTGACACTCGAGATACGATCATATGGATATTATTACAGCGATGGGATTGTAAGTTACACGGTAACTGTTTCACATGAAAGGTAGTAGTCATTGCATTTGATTCTTCTGATGATTTGGGGTCACGGTGTGTTGCTAGACGTTATCCCATGATCGTTAAGCATGAATGACGTTTTCGTAATTTGCACTTTGTGTCTATGGCCAACATATTCGGAAGCCTATCGAGTCACACACATAAGAACATTTAGCCGGATTAAAATGTGGTTATAAATGATAACCAAATAAGGAAAGAAATTATCTCGTACTATAAAGGTTATAGTGTAAATTAATATGGTGGTATTTATTTATTATGAATAAATTAAATACAAGATATTATTTATGTTGATTATTAAATATATATATATATATATATATATATATATATATATATATATATATTATATATATATATATATATGTGGCCGAAAAATATGTGTTTGTGACACACGAGATTTCGCCAAACTATTTGATCATGTTATTATAATTAAATATATATATTTGTATATGCATGTATGCAAGTTTTTGTGTATTTGGATACATTTGAATTGTGCAATTTAATTAATAAGATTACCATAATATTAATATTGTATATTAATTGATTTGAAAAAAAAAATAGATTTATGGTAATAAGATAAAGATATATTCAATATAAGATATTGTCAATATATATCTTGGAATATATTTAATATAAGATATTGAATATAAATGAGATAAATCAATCAATTATATTTTCCTTATTTTATTAGGAAAAAGTTTTCTTTCTCCTTACTCTACTCAAGACTTGTTCACCAAGGATTTTTGAGAGGCTTGGGGCACCACCTACTCCATATAAAGGAGGGATTGGCTAGCTCTTTGGTACACCGTAATTCCAAGAGCTAATAGTTCATGTGAAAATTATAGAGCTTCTTAGAGAGAGTTTTGAGAGAGTGAAAATGTCGGTCTAGCAGCCGAGTTATTCTATTAGCAATCCATTGGTGGATTCCGGCGGGTTGTTCATGTGGACTAGCGGTAGAGGCCGAACTCTTGGGCGGCTCTGTGCACAACTACTATCCTTAGACGGTCAAAGCGTCGATCTTTTAGATCAACCAAGGTATTCACCGTCTACTAGCTTATTTGTTTATTGCTTAAACGAAGTCGATCCTGGTTAAAGGAAATAAATTTTTGAATTCCGCTGCGTTCCCGCGTAGATTCCTAACAGACTTAGTCTAACCAACTTAGTCTCAGCCTATATATATGGGGTCACAATGTAATAGAAAGGATCCAAGAACTAATATACATAGAGCTACTCTGTCAATTTGTCGAATCACTTGTGGTTACTCTCATAAGCTATAGTCCGACAGCCTTGTTCTTGTTCACCACTGTATTCTCTCCGGAGAAATCACACATATATAGCCACATATCCACGAAATACTTCTGTTACCGCAAACCTGGTATTCACCACAACATCAGTTGGCTCCGTTACCGGGAAAATCATCATCATTCAGCTTCTAAGGTTCATTTGCCCTACCGCAAAGACGATCTCACAGCGTCGCCGGCGAAAGGAATCTGTTTAGCTTGAAGGACTGTCTTCAAAGTCACTTGCAAACTTGCACACGAGTCCCTCTTTAATACCCAGGTTTGTATATACACTCTCAGTCAGTTTCAGATCTTCATGTAATAAGGAATTTGGTTACTTGATCAGTAAATCACCTGAAATCACCCCTATTGCCTATTGACGTTTTTGAGCTAGAAAAACATCCAGCCACTAGCCAAAATATCCCAACATACCAAAATATCTGCAAAATATCTAGATCAGCATGGCTGGCGGGAAAAACATTATACCTGCTACACCGACTAAAGTGGGCAACCAGGGCCCTCCACGTGGAGCGAACACGTCGCGGGGAGAGGCGAGTAGGAGAGTAATGTCCACTGGGGTTAATGCCGGACATGATATCACGCCCAATATACGGGCCTACATAAGGGTAAGGACCCTAGTCCGTCAGATACATGAAGAGGCGGTAAGAAAGAGCCGTGGGAAGAATGTTGCTGGGCCTTCTCGTCCAAATGACGAACGGGAAGCTGCCTCGGCAGGAGGAACACCTCTACAACAAAATTCATACACCATAGCTCTACAATCACGTATGGATTATGTAGAGGAGATGCGCGTGGGTAATATGTTACTAAATGCAGAGGGGCTGCCACCTCAACCCATCCGCAAATTCATTCCCCCTCAACATGCACCAACAGAGGTACAACCCACTCTTATTCTACAGAAAAAAGTTCAACCGCAGCAATCGGATAGTGAGGGAAGCAGTCACGCTACTTCACAGCCTAGATGGAGGAGATCAGCTCTATTTCGTCTGGGGCCCGTGGTCGACGATCGTGGTGTAGCCCTGTATGCACTGAAACCCCGACATGTGTCCTGCACCACATGGAAAGGCAAGGGGACTCACAGTGTAGAGGAAAGTTACGCCAAACTCCCTCATGTCCGGGAAAATCGGGAGGAGATGGGCATCATAAAAAACAGAGAGAGGAGCTACAAAGAGGTACAATCGGTGCTAAGGTTAATCTGACGTGGGGAACAAGTGTCCTTCATCCGAACATCTTGAAGGCGTCCCCAAGAGAAGACACTCACTACCCTAATTTCACCAACTACTATGAGGCCACATACCCTCTGGATTGGCTTTCGGCTTTCTATAGTAGGATCAGTCTATGCACGCCTAGCAATGAGGCGTGGTGTGTAGCCTTTGTGGGATCTATACAGGATAGAGCAGCATCGTGGATTCACGGTCTTCCCCTGAGTTCGATTTTATCTTGGGATGATCTGATAAACAAATTCATAGCAGAGTTCAAGTCAGTAGGAGGACCCAAAAAGACACACATCGACCTTCATGAGGTCCGACAGGGGGAGAATGAGGGTACCCGCAACTACAACGAGCGATTTTACAAGGTGTATGAGCTAACAAGGGGCTTAGCGGACATCATGGTAATGAGCAGTTTTGAAACGGGACTGAATCCCGGTTATCTATAATCTTATTTTGCTCTGACTCCACCAGCAAACTTGCAAGAAATGTTGAGTTCGACAAGAAAGTATATTGCGACTGCAGACAACGAAGGAACGTCTTCGTCCAATAAGGGCATACAAAGGACTGAGCGCAGTCCGCCCAGAGATAGTCGCAGGAATCATGACCGAGATATCAAAAAGCCCGAGAGGTTCAAGGAAGAGCATTTCACGCCTCTCAGAATATCACACACCCAAATGCTTAATAAAGTAAGGGATGAGCTACCCGAGCCTTACCCCATGGTTCCAGATGCACGCCGCGACGCGACCAAATATTGCGGGTATCACAAGGACAAAAGTCATACTACCGACGAATGCATACAATTCAAAAGAGCAATTGAAAAGTTAATCGCTCGTAGCCACCATGATCATTAGAATATGGATGCTGAGGGGCCGGACAAGAAAAATCAGCAATCCCGTCAGTTCGACAGAAACATTCGAATTATAACAGAGCCTCCACCCAGCAATAACCAGATCAAGAGCCACATTGGCTCTATTAATAAACATGTGGAGAAGCCAGCTGTTCTGCGTGGGAACGAGAAACCCCTTGCTTTTACCAGAGCGAGCTGGTGACTTCCGTCAATACAGAGGACATGTGTCTTTGCATTTCTGTGATCATCAATCGGGCATGCGTCATCGGGTAATGATCGATACGGGAGCATGTCGAGACATCTTATATTACAACTGCTTCAAAGAGCTGGGATTCGTTGACTCCAACCTGAGGCCGCATAATGGCACCCTTGTGGCCTTTACCAATCATAGAATACAAGTCAAGGGGCCATTGACCTAGATGTACAGGTGGGGGATTATGCACCATTCAGAACAGAAAATGTAGTCTTTCTGGTAGTCGATCTTAAGTCCAATTACAATATGATAATCGGAACGCCGGCCTTAAAACAATTTCAGATGGCCACCTCCATCCCTAACCAGCGGGCAAAGTTTTACGTCGGGGATAGGATTGGAACGTCGATCAGTGAGCCAGTGACCGACCTCATTTACATACATGAAATGAGGACGGGGAACAAGAGGGCCCACATCGAGTAGCCCGATGACATGGAGAACATTAGCATGATCAGGGTAGTTGGGAAACCTTCGCCTGTCAAAGTGGAATATGAGACTTTACAAGTCAGGGATGAGCCCGATTTCACAGCGGAGGATGAATTGGTCGAGGTAATCATTAATGATGAATACCCCGACCAAAAGATCAAGATTGGGGCTCGGCTGAGTTCCTCTGAGAAGAAAACTTTGGTCAAACTGCTCAAGGAAAACCTAGATGCATTTTCTTGGGTGGTCCCGGACATGAGAGGGGTCAAAGCCGACGTCGCCCTCCATCATCTTAATGTGGACTCTGCTTTCAAACCGATACAGCAGCGGGCACGGAAATTTATAACCGAAAAAGAGACTGCGGTTAAAGTAGAGGTCGGGAAGCTTCTTCAAGCGGGGATCATAAAGGAGCTAGTCTATCCCACTTGGCTAGCGAACGTAGTTATGGTAAAGAAGCATAATGGTAAATAGAGAATGTGCTTCGACTTCATGGACATCAACAAAGCTTGTCCGAAGGATCCTTATAAGCTTCCACGAATCGACCGGTTAGTGGATTCCATCTCTGGTTTTGAGGTCCTTAGTTTTCTAGACGCATATTTGGGGTATCATTTGGTGTGGATGGCTGAGTTCGAAAAGCAAAAAATGGCCTATAGGGCTGCTGGGGGTCTATACTATTATGTGATGATGCCCTTCGGGCTGAAAAATGCGGTTTCAACTTATCAACGGATGGTTAACAAGGTTTTCAGTTCACAGATTGGGAAAAACATGGAGGCCTACATAGATGATAAGGTCATCAAATCTGTGGGGGACGGTCACACCGCTGACCTTCAGGAGACCTTTAGCAATGTCCACAAACACTCAATGAAACTCAATCCGGTTAAATGTACATTTGGTGTCCAGGCAGGCAAGTTTCTCGGGTTTATGGTTAGTCGTCATGGCATTGAGGCTAATCCAGAAAAAATACAGGCTTTGCTCAACTTGAAAGAGCCCACGACCATCAAATAAGTTCAAAGTCTCAATGGCAGAATCATCGCGCTGGGTCGCTTCATCTCTAAATCGGCAGAAAAATGTCTCCCTTTCTTCAAAATACTCAAGGGTGACAATGTTAGGAAATCACTAGTTTAACGCAGCGGAATTTAAAATTTGATTTCCCTTTTCTAGATCGTTCTTCGTTTAATGCAATAAACACGTTAAGTAGTTTGACGGTTATAACTTGATGATCTAAAAGATCGTCGCTTTGACCATCAACGGAGAGTAGTTCAGTGCGCAAGCCGTCCACGCTTCTGGCCTCTATCGCTAATCCACACGAACCCCTTGCCGGAATCCTTCTTGGATTGCTATCGGAAAAACTCCAGTTGCCAGACCGGCCTTTTTCCTCCCTCACAAACTCACTATGGGTTGCTCTCTATTTTACACAAGAACTATGAGCTCTTGCAATTGTGATGTACGAAAGAGCTTGACACCCACTTCCTTTATATAGAGAAAGTGGCTCCCCCTATGTAGTGTGGAGGAGAAGAAAACCTTTTCCCAATAAAATAAAGAAAATCTTCTAGATTGATTTATCTCTTTTATTATAATTAATTTGCCAATGTCTTATATTGAATATAATTATCTTATTACCATAAATCTATTTTTCCAAAATCAATTAATATCTTATATTAATATTATGGCAATCTTATTAATTAAAGTGCACAATCCAAGTGTATCCTTATACCCTAGATGTGGCGCCCCATATGCCAATTAATTGGCTTCCGGAATATTCTTTAATTAATATAATTTGTATATAATTAATATCTTGTATTTTATTTATTCGTAATAAATAAATACCACCATATTAATTTACCACTATAACCTTTATAGTCTAGAGATAAACTTTCCTTATTTGGTTACCAACTATAACCGCATTTTAATCCGACTCGATGTTCATATGTGTGTGACCCGATAGGCTTCCGAATATGTTGGCCGTAGACAGAAAATGCAATCTACTAAATGCCCTTCATGCCTAACGATCACGGGATAGCGTCTAGCAACACACCGTGACCCCCAATCATCGGAAGAGTCAAAGCAATGACTACTACCATTCATGTGAAGCAGTTACCGTGTAACTTACAATTCTATCGCTGTAATAATATTCATGCGATCGTATCTTGAGTGTCAATACATTAACGATCGTATCTTATAATCTGGATATCATGCTCTCTCGGGATAACACATTTACTCCCACTTTGCAAAGATTCTCGAGAGCTAGACATTCCTTATAAGAAGGCCATTTCGGATATTCGATCCCAATCATAGGATACGCGATTCCTGGACGACCAACCATGTATAATCCATATGCAACAATATCATACCCAATCACTACCGCATGATCGCCCCGTGGTTAGGAGAAATCTCAATAGTGTCAAAGCATGACAATCCACACCGTGATTCCATGAAGACTCCGGTCAAAAAGATAATTACACAACCTCCACATAGTGTGACACTTAATGTAAGTGGGTCAGTCTAACGTACGCATTCTCTAATGTACGCATTCTCTAATCTGGTCTTGTGCATAACATGGCATATATGATAGACCCGATTGCCGAAGCATAAGGGACTTTACTCATTTGTGCCCTTTCCTCCTCTGTCTTAGGACTCATTCCTTTTGACAGGTAGACCCCATGTGACATGGGAAACAATCCTCTCTTGGACTGCTCCATGCTGAATCTCTTCAGCATCTTGTCTATGTAGGTGGATTGCGACAGACCAAGCAACCTTTTAGATCTATCTCTATAGATCTTTATTCCTAGAATATAGACTGCGATGAAAGTCAAATTGTAGTGTATTTCTTATATGAGATTACATCCTTTTACGAGTTATTCATGGTTATTTTGGGCTATTATGGGTAGGATATGAACGATATTCACTTATATGAATGTTTCGAGACTAAAGATGTTTTCGTCCTAAAAAATCGTGTTTTATGTGGATTTCGTTACGTTTCTGTCAATGTATATTATGACTTGGTGTTTGGGTCTTTGTTTTCAGGCTTATATTGATGTATAAGCTTGAGAATAAGTAAGAGAGTCTCGAGAAATAACGAGATTTGGGGCCAAGGAGGAGAAAAGAGTGAAGAATCATTGACGAAATCTGAACCAGACACTTCAGGGGCATTTTGGTCACACTTGGAGACACTTTGAGGAAGAGTTGTCTTGATGAAAGTTATAGAGGATTGAATCAGCTTTCCCATTAATTTTGAATCATCTCATTTGGATCCCTAGAAGTAAAGTTATGATGAAAATACTGAAGCTTGGTGCAAACTGGCGTTTGGACGAGTCAAACTGGCGTTCACATGATACTGAAAGTTGGATTTTCAGGCAAACTAGCGTCCAAATCACCTCAAACGCACGTGTGGATGGGTTTGGCCCGACTCTTATAAGGCAAACTGGTGTTTGCAAGGATGCAAACTGGCGTTTGGCCCCGACAGCATCAGATTCGCCGTACCTGTCCATTAATCTTTATTTTGACCCATCTTGGAGGCATTTTCTGGTCAAGTCGTCTTCATGAAAGTTGTAGTTAATTGAATGATCTTTTCCAACGCATCTTGAATCGTACAAATAGGAGCTCTACACAGGAAGTTATTGCTGATTTACTGAAGACAGGTCAAGTTGGGCCAAACTAGCGTTTGCCAAGATCCAAACGGGCGTTTGCGACCGACAGGAGCAGATTTTCAACCTACATTATAAATACGCAGCTCATTCAGCCCCTATATCATCTTGGACGACTTTGGGCATCTTAGGGATGATTTTAGGGCGGTTTTTGAGTAGTTTAAACACCCTTTGATCCCCATATTCCATAGATTAATTCCATTGATTCTACATACTTTTTATTAGATTGAATTTCTGTTTCAACACCAAACATTCAACTTTTAGCGCAGTACCTTTACTCAATATTCAAGGTTTGATTTTTATGATGATTATGCTTTCGTTTATTATTGTTCTTAGTATAATTTCCTTTAATTACTTTGTTGTTAGTATGATTATGAGTAGCTAAAGTAGTTGTGTAGCCGAATTATGTGAAAATGGGTGAAAATCCCAAAGGGGGATGAGATGGGAGTTGTGTAACTCTTAATATACGTTTGTATGATGAATTCATGTTCTAAAACTTGTTTTGATTGTTTTAATATCTTTGAATGAGATTGACAACCTTGTTCACTGTTACACACACATCGACCTTATATATGTATTTTACGGCGAGGTGTAGGATACGGGTTTTAGAATCACCAGACATAGCCTTGATTGTTAGATTGACAACCAAGCTAGACGTTAGGACTATGCCTATGTGAGGTTCTTATCGGGTTCCCGAGCGGCTCATTATTCTGGTCAACCATGTTAGGCGAGTTAGCTTTCTAAAGGGAGGGTTAATAAGACTAGTATAGGGGGTTAAGCAAGAGTTGTTCAGACCTTAACGCAAGAATAAGGAGTTGACACCCGTGGATGTCATATAAACTGAATTGGATAGGTAGGTCGATTAAAACACACTCCTTGTCTAGTCCTTCCTGTGGGGTAAAAGTAACCCGTTGGATCGTAGTTCGGCTATGCTTTTTAATCATATAAGTAAAACCAGTAGTGTAATCGTTATTTCTGCATTAGTTGTTAATCTTTCCACCAAGTTCTACGTCGACTTTGGTACTTCACTGTTACTCCCTGTGGATTCGACCTTGTGACCACTATACTACCATTGACCCGATACTCTGTCGGTTAAAGTTAGCGGTTAAGTATTTTTCTATCAGGCTGCATCACCCAAGTCCTTCATTGAGAATTTCTTGGATAACCAAGCTTTGACCGATTGTAACATAGGCACATCATTCCCTATGAGCAATATGTCATCTACATAAAGCACTAAGAACACAATGGCACTCCCACTAACCTTCTTGTAAACACAGGGCTCATCTTCATTCTTGATGAAATCAAACTGTTTGATTATCTCATCAAAGCGAAGATTCCAACTCCGAGAAGCTTGCTTTAATCCATAAATGGATCTTTGCAGTTTACACACCATCCTGGCGTCATTGGTTGTGAAACCCTCAGGCTGTGTCATATACACTTCCTCAGACAGGTTCCCGTTAAGGAAAGCTGTTTTCATCCATCTGCCAGATTTTGTAATCATGGTATGCTGCAATAGCGAGCAAAATTCTAATGGATTTTAACATGGCAACAGGCAAAAAAGTTTCGTCATAGTCAACTCCTTGTCTTTGCTTGTAACCTTTTGCCACTAACCTAGCCTTGTAGGTAGTCACGTTACCGTCCATGTCGGTCTTTCTCTTAAAGACTCATTTGCACCGTATAGGTACTATTCCTTCAGTTGGATCAACTAAGTTCCAAACTTGGTTGTCTTTCATGGATTCCATTTTAGAATTCATGGCTTCCAGCCATTTCTCTTTGTCATGCCTTAATAGCACTTCCTCATAAGTTCTAGGGTCCTCGTCTTCCATGAGATACACGCCAGTGTACCTTTCGGGTTCACGGCATCCCTGGTGGATCTTCGAGGTGCTAGTGTGTCCACGGTAGAGGCTGGCGTCACATCTGTATGTGGTGTCTCCTCCACTTCCATCAACTGACTGTCATCCGTAAGTGGTTCTCGAATTTCTTCAAGGTCAATCTTACTCCCACTGACCCTATCTAGAATAAACTCTTTCTCTAGAAAGTGGCCAGTCCTGGCAACAAACACCTTTTGTTCCTCAGGATGGTAAAATTGGTATCCTCTAGTTTCTCTAGGATATCTCACAAACAGACATTTTTCAGATCTAGCTTCTAATTTGTCAGGCATCATCCGCTTCATGTAAGTCGGACAACCCCAAGGTTTAAGATATGCTAGACTTGATTTCCTCTTATGCCATACCTCGTATGGTGTGGATTCAACTGTCTTTGATGGAACTCGGTTCAGTGTATAGGATGCGGTTTCTAGAGCATACCCCCAAAATGATTTTGGGAGAACTGCGTAGCTCATCATGGATCGTACCATGTCTAACAAGGTACGGTTCCTCCTCTCAGATACGCCATTCATCTGAGGTGTGCCAGGAGGGGTCCATTCAGTATAATCCCATTCTCCTTCAAATAGTCTTGAAATTCTCCATCTAAGTATTCTCCACCTCGATCGGATCGAAGTGTTTTGATTTCTCTACCTAGTTGTTTTTCCACTTCACTTCTGAATTCCTTGAACTTTTCGAAGGCTTCGGACTTATACTTCATTAAGTATATATAACCATAGCGAGAATGGTCATCAATGAAAGTGATAAAATAAGAGTATCCTCCTTTGGCTTGAATTGACATTGGGCCACATACATCAGTATGTATGAGCTCAAACAATTCATTGGATCTTATCCCTTTGCCACTAAAAGGTGACTTTGTCATCTTGCCAAGTAAACAAGCTTCACATGTATCAAACGATTCGTAATCGAATTGATCCAACATTCCATCTTTATGGAGTTTGGAAATGTGATTCTTATTTATATGGCCAAGTCTACAATGCCATAAGTAGGATTCATTCAAGTCATTTGTTCTGGATTTCTTGTTATTTATTTTAAGTACGTCAACATTCATATCTAATATGTAGAGACCATTGCTAAGTATGCCAGTACCATAAAAGATTCCATCACGTGAAAAATAACAACATTTATTCTCAAACGTAAAAGAAAATCCATCAACATCTAATGCAGAAATAGAAATAATGCTCTTCGTAAGAGCATGAACCAAATAACAGTTATTGAGTTCTAGTACTAGCCCACTGGGCAATGAAAGAAAATAAACTCCTACGGCCAGCGCAGTAACACTTGCTCCATTTCCAACGCGTAGGTCCACCTCTCCTTTCTTCAGATCTCTAGTTCTTCTTAGTGCCTGAAGTCGAAGCATTAGAATGCTTCTTCTTGGTATTCAAGAAGCCTTTGCAGTTTCTCCTCCAATGTCCGGTCTCACCGCAATGGAAGCAAGCATCCTTGGATTTGTCTTTTTCTATCTTAGGCGTTGGCTTAGGTGTAGCCTTCGCCTTCTTGGACTTCTTCTGGGCTTTTGCCTTGCCCTTGCTCAAAGTGACCAGCAACACTTGCTTTCCCTTCCCTACAGTGCCCTCAGCAGTCTTCAACTTGTTCAATAACTCCGCAAGGGAGCAATCTATCTTGTTCATGTGATAGTTCATCACGAACTGCGAGAATGAATCAGGTAGAGATTGCAGAATCAAGTCAATACTCAACTCTCATTCCAACTTGTTGCCCAACTTCCCAAGCCTCTTTATGTACCCGATCATCTTAAGCACGTGTGACCCCACAGCAGTCCTAGACGCCATCTTACAACTAAACAGGGCCTTCGAGACCTCGCACTCTCAAAGTGCGTAGACCGAGAAGCATAGAGTTCCTTTCGGTGGACTATGATTGTGTAGGCGCCCATAGACTCATGTTTGTTCTCAGCGATCAGCTTGTCATAGAAGCAAGCATGATACATGTAGCATCGATGATCGAGCGATCAAGTTGCTTGTTATACTTCTCGACAAAGATCCAGAGGCGAACCTCGGCGGGCTTTTCCGGTAGGGCCTCGTCCAAGACATAGCCAATCTTCTCGTGCCTCAAAACGATTTTGAGGTTCCTTTCCCAATCGAGAAAATTAGTTTCTTCAAGCTTGTTTTCGATGATAAAACGAAGGGTCAATTTGTTTGACATTTTCTACAACAATAAATAAAGATAGAATAAGTAAAAACTCAAGTATAAAAACCCTAATTTGCATTTAAAATTTTATAAGGTTTTACTCCCACTAGCCAACTATTCCTAATTGGCTTTCAAGAATTTAATTAATTCTTTAGTGGCTGGGATCCCAACTAGTTATCTCAATTCCCGACGAGGGCCGATCAACCGAGATAATTTCGACAGGTAGGTACTCCTACCAATGTGATCGCATGAGACTCAAAGTGGTGACTAGTCAACTCTTTGACGTTTCACATCTCTATGTGATAGTCAACCCTTGTCTCTAAAATCGAGGCGGTCCCGACGAGGCCAATCACCGCAAGATTCTAGTCGAGTCGTAACCCAATATTCATGAGATCTCGTAGCGATCATATCCCAATAATAACGATATACCCGTGGTAGGTCAACTCCCGACGAGGGCCGATCAGTTGGATCCGAACGAAGGCTCTTCACCGTCATTATAATATTGGGAGACAATTTTGGCTCGATTTTTGGCATGGGAATAATTTTAAAATTAATTCACTTAATTAATTTGGTTTAATTATGGTCTCATCTACTATGTGCATATTACTACGATATCATATAAAGTAAAACATACACAACGCGTTCGCGCACAAAATAACCGGTATGATCATGGACTTTTCCTAGGTGCGGTTTGAATACAAACCGATTTAAACCGCTGGTCACAAACTAAGGGTATCTGAAACCGCCAATAGGATCTTTATTGTTGTATGCCAATGGGTTCTTTATCTCTCATTGGTCTTCAACTTCTTGCTCCATTCTTGTTACATTATAATTTATCTAATAATTACACCCGCCGCACACGGGGGGAGCTAACGGGAATGGGATAAATGCAAAAGGTAAACTAGGTCATGTTCTTTATAACGGCCTAGGACAATTTTTTAAAAACCAACATAAAGAAAACATTCTCATCTATCCTATTGGTCGAGTCCATGATCAATCGGGGTCCCCATATAATCACATTATATCTACACATCTAATCCATACAATTTTATCTTATGAAAAGATTAAATTCTAAACTTAACTACTTATGCGTCTTTATTTTATCACATCAAATAATTAAATAACATTTAATTAATTATAAGACTTAATCGAAAATTAAAATTAACATTTAATTTCAAATCGATTCTAATTTTAATTAAATTTGAACTATTCAAAACAATTATAAAGTCTTCTATTTGTTTCCTTTTCCAAAACTAAATTTGGCTTAGGCCTGACCACTTTCCAAAATAAAAAATTTGGAAGTGGCCTAGCCTTTTACAAATCAAATATTTGAAAAGGGCCTAGGCCTATTCCAAATCAAATATTTGGAAAGGCCAAATAGTTTTGGTTTAGGCCTGGCCACTTTCCAAAATCAAAATTTTGGAAGTGGCCTAGGCCTAGGCCTTTTGCAAAACAAATATTTGAAAAGGGTCTAGGCCTATTCCAAATCAAATGCCATATGGTTTTCTAAAGGTCCAAACTATTTGAACCATTGGTTGGCCATATGACACAACTAAACAAACGAGATATCTATGCACAATAAATAACACAAAACGAAAAGGGTCGATCTCCCCATTGGAAGAAGACAGCCGACGGACGGCAGCCATAAGGCCACCGCCGCCGCCGCATAGGAGGGGGCCGCCGCCAGTCGGCCGAGCCCCAAATGCACCCTAATTTTTTTTTGTTTTAACGTCTCGTGATTTATATCTTGCATCTATTGATTAAATACTACGCAATTAAATTATGCTTATTGCTTAAGCTCGAAGTCTGGCTCCGATACCACTGTTAGGAAATCACTAGTTTAACGCAGCGGAATTTAAAATTTGATTTCCCTTTTTTAGATCGTTCTTCGTTTAATGCAATAAACACGTTAAGTAGTTTGACGGTTATACCTTGATGATCTATAAGATCGTCGCTTTGACCGTCAACGGAGAGTAGTTCAGTGCGCAAGCCGTCCACGCGTCCGGCCTCTATCGCTAATCCACACGAACCCCTTGCCAGAATCCTTCTTGGATTGCTATCGGAAAAACTCCGGTTGCTAGACCGGCCTTTTTCCTCCCTCACAAACTCACTATGGGTTGCTCTCTATTTTACACAAGAACTATAAGCTCTTGCAATTGTGATGTACAAAAGAGTTTGACACCCACTTCCTTTATATAGAGGAAGTGGCGCCCCCTACGTAGTGTGGAGGAAAAGAAAACATTTTCCCAATAAAATAAAGAAAATCATCTAGATTGATTTATCTCTTTTATTATAATTAATTTTGCCAATATCTTATATTGAATATAATTATCTTATTACCATAAATCTATTTTTCCAAAATCAATTAATATCTTATATTAATATTATGACAATCTTATTAATTAAAGTGCACAATCCAAGTGTATCCTTATACCCTAGATGTGGCGCCCCATATGCCAATTAATTGGCTTCCGGAATATTCTTTAATTAATATAATTTGTATATAATTAATATCTTGTAATTTATTTATTCATAATAAATAAATACCACCATATTAATTTACCACTATAACCTTTATAGTCTAGAGATAAACTTTCCTTTTGTGGTTATCAACTATAACCGCATTTTAATCCGACTCGATGTTCATATGTGTGTGACCCGATAGGCTTCCGAATATGTTGGCCGTAGACAGAAAATGCAATTTACTAAAATGCCCTTCATGCCTAACGATCACGGGATAGCGTCTAGCAACACACCGTGACCCCCAATCACCGGAAGAGTCAAAAGCAATGACTACTACCTTTCATGTGAAGCAGTTACCGTGTAACTTACAATCCTATCGCTGTAATAATATCCATACGATCGTATCTTGAGAATCAATACATTAACGATCGTATCTTATAATTTGGATATCATGCTCTCTCGGGATAACACATTTACTCCCACTTTGCAAAGATTCTCGAGAGCTAGACATTCATTATAAGAAGGCCATTTCGGATATTCGATCCCAATCATAGGATACGCGATTCCCGGACAACCAACCATGTATACTCCGCATGCTTCAATATCATACCCAATCACTACAGCATGATCGCCCCGTGGTTAGGAGAAATCTCAATAGTGTCAAAGCATGACAATCCACACCGTGATGCCATGAAGACTTCGGTCAAAAGGATAATTACACAACCGCCACATAGTGTGACACTTAATGTAAGTGGGTGCATCTAACGACGCATTCTCTTATACACGCCCACGCATACCGGTCAAGTGTCCCTACACTTCGATAGGCGAGATCTATCCCTATCTTCTAAAAGATAGAGGACATCCAATACGTGCTTAGCTTTGATTATACTATCAATGTCCCATTTGATAATATGTAAGACTAAAGACATTTAAGTACCAACTTTGTTATAGTGATTAGAGATCCCATCAACCATAATCACTATCATGGTTTCTCTATCACAGATTGATACTAGGGACGTTACTATATATGTACAACAAATAACATGAAGGTAAACAATATATAATAACATAAGTGCTTTTATTAATCATAATAAAGTTGTTACATGAACTAAATAGACTGCAAATGACCTGACCCGGTCGGATCCGGTCCAACCCGATTGGGTTTAGGACACCTTTCCAACAGACAAGACCTTTACATGGAATGTGGAGTGCTCGCAAGCATTTCAAGCTTTGAAGGAGTATCTAGGGAAGCCACCTCTTTTGGTTAGCCCTTTAGAAGGAGATGTTTTGTTTTTGTACCTGGCGGCCTCAGACCAGGCTGTTGCCGCCGTTCTTGTCAAGGAGGCCGGAACCCTCCAAAATCCCATTTATTATGTAAGCAAGGCTCTTAGTCCGGTGAAGAGTCACTATTTTAATGTTGAAAAATTAGCCTACTCGCTTGTTATCGCTGCCCGCAAGCTCAGGGGCTACTTTACTTCGCACACTATAATTGTCTTAACAGATAGTCCAATGCGCCAAATATTACATAGGCCCGACCTTTCAGGTCGTCTGCTCCGATAGGCTATCGAAATCACTGAGTTCGATATTCGGTAACAACCCAGGAAAGCTATCAAAGCTCAGGCATTGCTAGATTTTATTGTTGAGACAAGTTTTAGCTCGCCACAACCAAGTTCGCATGTACCCCTTGGGCCCGCTGCGACCCCGAACAAGCCCAATCAATGCTGGCAGCTATATGTTGACGGGGCGTCAAGTCGAAATGGTTGCGGGGCCGGTGTTATTTTAATGGAGCCCGGGACTACAGAGGCAATCGAAAAAGCTCTAAGGTTCGAGTTCCCGGCCACAAATAATCAATCCGAGTATGAAGCAGTTATAGCCGGACTTAAGCTTGCACAAGAGCTGAAAGTGGAAAATGTAGAAGTCTACTGTGATTCTCAACTCATCGTTAACCAAATCTCAGGAGAATATGGTACGCGTTGTGGCATCCTCGAAAAATACGGTGATATTGTCCGACGGTTGAGGGCCGGCTTCAACTATTGTGAATTCATCAGGGTTCGAAGAGAGGACAATGACCGAGCAGATTATTTCTCCAAGCTATCTCTTGAAGAGGAAATTGCGGATCCTTCAATAATGATAGAGTATATAGCGATACCCGCCGTCGAAATGACAAAAATCATGGAGATCGATGCGCCGACACCGACTCCGTGGTGGATTGACGATATTCAAGCTTATATAGAATCGGGCACCTTACCTGCTGAGGCAGAAAAATCTCGCGCACTCAGAAAAAGAGCGTCTAGGTACATTATAAATGACAGAACGCTTGACAGAAGGTCTGCCACTAAGCCTTTGCTACTGTGTGTCCGAGAGGATGAAATCAAGAAAATACTTATCGAGCTTCATCAAGGAGTGTGTGCGGGCCATCCCGCTAGCCGCTCCTTGGCTCAGAAGGTTATCACGGTGGGGTACTATTGGCCAATGATCCTCAAGGATTCGGAAAAGCTAGTCAGAGAATGTCCGGAGTGCCAAAAACATACGGACATCCCTAGAATACCGTCGGTTGAGCAGAGCATTGTGGTCGCGCCTTGGCCTTTCGACATGTGGGAACTCGACCTCATCGGACCATTCCCGCCTGGAAGGGGTGGGTGCGAAGTTATCATAGTGGCTGTAGACTATTTCACAAAATGGATCGAGGCCAAGTCTATGGTCAAGATAGGTGCAAAAGATGCGGTTTACTTCTTACAAGACCAGATATGGTCTCATTTCGGTATCCCGCGGGCAGTGGTGTCAGACCACGGGCCACAGTTCAGACAGGAATTCTCCAGTTTTTGTGAAGAATTCAAGGTCATACACTGGCAATCGTCCATAGCTTATCCCCAGGGCAATGGCTAAGCCAAGGCCGGCAATAAACAGATAATTAAAATGCTCAAAAAGAGTGTGAGTGAGAAAGCTAAGGCAGGTGGTTGGGTCGATGAGTTTCCCGCCATATTATGGGCACTCCGGACGACAATCAAAACACCCACAGGGGAAACACCGTTCGCTCTCACTTACGGTTCGGAGGCCATGACTCTCATTGAAATGGCGCTCCTGAGTATCAGGGTCGCTGCGTACGATACAACGGACAATTTACTAAACAAACAGATCGACCTAGACCTAGCGGAGGAGAAAAGACTGGAAACATACCATCGGTTGGTAAACTACAAACAGATCGCTAAGAAACATCACGACAAGTGTATCCGCGACCATTCATTTAAGGTCGGGGACTTCGTTCTTAGAAACAGAAAGGCTACTGGAATAGATTCTGACAAAGGAAAGCTTACTGCGAATTGGGAAGGCCCCTATCAGGTCGCAAGAGAGATCAAGAAAGGGACTTACGTCTTCAAGAACCAAGATGGATTCGAGCTCAATAGGCCGTGGCATGCGGACAACCTCAAAAGGTACTACATATAATCAATCGGTTAAGGTTATGGCTATCCTCTCGTTTACAAACATGAGTGGTTAGGCTTTCTTTCTTACTTATAATTTTCACTCACCTAGCGGGGTGAAGGGAATTTAATAAAGCCCGATTTTACGTTTCTTCTTTTAACAAACGCGTTATCATATCTAGCAAAAATGTCCACTATGCATGTGTGCGATCTTGACAAAAAATTTCAACAAAGCCCTTGAGTTCATCTTAGACTTTGTTAAAAATGGGGGCCATATTTGGGAAAATTTTGAACAAGAAAAACGAACAAGAGCGGCTCCGACCCTCATCTGAAACAAAGGGGCTCTCTCGGGAAAAATGTACGCTACCATCGGGCAGTTGTTTCAGAGAGGTCCGTCTATCCTTACCAGAAATAAGGGGCGGACAAAAAATTTCAAACGGGCAAGCAAACAATTATTTGTGATAAGATTGAAGGGGGCATATTACGAAAAAATTTCTACGATATAGTCAGACAGCTTCAGATAAACCTTTTTTTGGTTCGACTTTGAATCTTATCTCAAACAAGGGGGACGGATGCTATTACAATCGGACTCGATTTATACAGTAAATTAGAGCAAAATATAGATACAAACATGCCGGCATAAAAGAAACTTCACATTCAGAATATTATGGGTGTTATTTCAAATAAAGTGCGGAGAGAAAAAAAGATACAAATTGCGAATCAAAATATTGTTTTTACAACACAAAACCAGCAAATCTAGGAGTCTTCGGGCCGCATGGTGTCATCACCAACATTTTCTACACGAAGGGAGGGATGCATCAGATCATCAGCATTCGCATCCGACTCGGTCTGCTCTGTTTGCTCGACGGCTGGGGTTTCTTCCTCGGCCGGCCTCCTGGTAGTGCGAATCACTAACTCCCTTAGGTTTTCCTCATCAACAAGGGGTGCCTCCCAACCCTCAGCGTATTCATGAAGTTTGACCTCGGAGAAGGGGATTTACGAGTGGAAACCCCTCAGATGATCAGCGAAAGGATGAGTAAGGATCCAATCCCTCAAGGTTCCTACATCGGGAATGTTGTCGCCGCCGTGAGCCCACACACATCTAGCGATGTGATAAAATCCTTGATAATATCCCATCAGGAAGTTATCACCCGCAGTAGCTTTTTGGGCAGCCTCTATCTGGGCCTCGACTCTGGAACTCAGCTCATCCAGCTGTTTCTTCAGATCGGCGTTTATTTTTTGCTCAGCTTTCCAGTGGGTTTTGGCATCATCAACCCACTGTTGCATATCTTTCATGGACTGGGTGGCCAATCTATCTTTCTCCACATGTTCAGAATTCAGCTTTTCTAGACGGTCAGAGTTCTTCTGAGCTGTCCGCTGCGCCTTCCTCGCCTCAGCGAGCTATTTTTTCAGGCCCACACTCTCAGTGAGCTGCTTGTTTAGAGTGTCCACCTCAGCCAACTGCTCCTTTAGTTTGATGTTTTCAGCTTCAGCAGCACTAAGCCGAACACGCATATTAGCCGCGGCTTCATTTGCGGCATTCAGTGCCATTTTAGCATCAGTGCTGACCGATATGGTACTCCTATAATCATTTATGAAATGATGCAAGCTGGTGCTGACCTGAAAAGGAGCAAGTATCGTGGAGTTAAACAATACTTCAGCAGTAAAAAAGAAGAGAAAAAGGAAAATACACAGCGGATAGTTGTTTACCATGCTCACCGTGGCGCCATACAAACCCCACAGGTCTTCAATATTTTGGAGAAAAGTGCGGCGAGGATCTGTCTGATCAGCTAGTATGATCCGGTTCACAATGCCTCGGCCGATCTCCAGCTGAATCGGGTTAGGGAGACCCCACCTTAAATTCCTCAGCAGGCCATATCGGAGATCCCTCTCGAGATCATGATCGCTTTAGACATATCAAGAGGCTATTGGCGCATATACTCCCTGTCCAACCAGACCGCCGGATGACCCTCGGGCCCAACGGGCATGCCGGTGAAAGGCACCATCAACCTCGTGCCTACTGAGAATGATGGATCGGCTACATATTTGCCTTTGTCAGAAGGCTTCTCTTTATCAGCCCCTTCCTTTCCTTGAGCGTCGGTGGCTTTGGACTTTTTGGGTAGGGGAGCATCCTGCTCGCCATCCCCACCTCCAGGGCGATCAATCTCCTTGACCAAAGCTCTTTTCTTCTTGTCGCCAGCAGGGGGTTTGATCAAGGTTGTCTGCTTCAAAGGTTTGCCCGCTGAGGCCTTGCCCATCAATTGTTTGGCCGGTGGCTACGTCGATTTCCCACTTATAAACCTAGAGGCTCCCGGAGCGTCTTTCCGGATATCAACCATAGGGAACATCGTCTTAACCCCCTTCAACTCAGCGGCTCTCTTCTCTTCGCCCGCTGTTTTCCTGGCACCGAGCAAAACACGTTGCTTCAGAGCATCCATTGTACCTGCAAGAGATTTGGCTTATCAATTGGCGGCCAAAATAAGGATAAGGAAAATGCATATTAAATGCACAATCGACAAAAAGGAAAAAGAATGCAAGTAAAAATCCTAATCGGTGCTCGAAATGAAGGGTTGCCCCCATAGACTATACACTTAGACGACATGCGTTTGCTGTGGTGACACTCCCCATACCAATCGGGGTCAGTCGGCAATGGATCGACCACCACTAAGGCTTCCTCGACTCCGGCCCCAGAAAGTCCGGCACTTCGGAGATAGGGCTCACTCACATCCAGTAGCAGCCTCCAGTAGAAAGCGCGGGCTTTCTCCTGTCCCTTACGGGTATATCCGAGCATTTCCTTCAAATCGGCTATAAACCTGTCGTCAGCAAACTGAGTTCTAATATCCTTCAGATGGTCGGTCTTGACAGAGTTCGCTGGAAGTTTTTCAAACGGCCACCCTACCCGGGATTCAACTTTCATACATCTTTTATCCCATTCCGGCACCTTATCGGGAAGATTGAATAAGAGCCAAGGCCTACCACTGCTCGACCTACTGTGTGGCTGAATCTGCCCGGCACCACCTTTCCTGTTGAAGCCATAGAAGTAAAGAAATGCTGCCATCGACGGCTCGTAACCGCTAAGCCGGCTGATTATGATAAAAGACATCACCACCCAGAATACCCCTAGACTGAGGTCGCATGGCATCACCTTCAATTCCTTCATAAATTTGATGAAAAGGGTCAAAGGGAGGCCTTATCCCAGCGAATAAGTGGTCGTAATGCAACAACAAGTAATCATCCTCATCCCGACCACAAGTCCAAGATAACTTAGTCGCACCCATACTAGTGAATCGGTAATCCTCCGGAATGTCATACGCACCAGTACCAAGGTATAGTCTTCCCGATCTCAGAATTCCCTCCATCAAATTTTGAGATCACTATCAGCATGTTTCTGCTCCGTCAGTTCCATCTCGACAGCAATAGACCTCTTTTTAGGTGGCATTTTCTTCCTCTCGGACTCATCCGATGCCGCCCTTTTCTTAGATGCTGTTGTTTTACGCGACTTCATAGGCCTCTCCGACGCCTATGCGGCTTCCACGGCTTTCTTGAGCATCGTGCTACGACTAGCAACCCCGGGGGTTATTCCTTTTTGAACACGATTAAGAAGGTCACTCAGAGATGCCTGGTCTTCATCCTCGACCTCACCCCCAGAAGCGCCCTCACCAATTACAACAACTTCCTGACCATCCGCTTCAGCACTCGAGTCAGAATCAACGTTGATTGCTCCTCTCTCCTCTACCACCACCTCCTTCTCAACAGCACTCGAGCTAACCTCCTCCATGCTAACCTCCTCAGGGGCATAGCCGGCAGCAGCCCGGTTTTCTTTATCTGATTGTGACAAGGTGCATTCTAAAGACATTCTGAAAAAAAATAGGGCGAGGTGGATCAGTATAATCACCCAGATATGGAAATCGGGCCAAAGTGAGAGTAATCACATTCCGACACCTCGCCCCTCCTTTTTCCTTAAGCAAAATTACCCAGAAAAACCCCAAACAACCTAGGAAAATTCCAAACAAAATCAAACATTCAAACATTGAATATAGCAACAGCTTAGGCATCTACGAATCGATGGATTTCTGGGAAATGGGACACAAGCACATAGAAGCACAAGGGGCGAATTTATGATGTTCATCTAAAAAGCCCTAACCTTTGAAACAACAATTCCACTATATCACATTTTTTAGCAAAAAGAGGGGCTAAATTAGAGCAAAATAAGCAATAAAAGCGTTCGAAATCATACCTGATTTATAAAATGGTGATAGAAGGTAATGCTTTTGGTCCGAGATTGCTTGCCAGAGTCTACTTGCTTTGCTGGAATTCTTTGCTACCTTGCCGGAGAAATCTTCAGAAAATCAGAAAGTATGAGAATGAGGAAGATGGCCTCTATTTATAGTCAGAAATCGAGAGGGAAACGACGTTTGGGATTTGAAATTCAAACGTTATAATTGCTAGGAACGTTTACCGAGTCCTCCTGGACAATCAGAACAGAGGACGGTTCAAGTCAAACGTCCTGTCAGTAAACGTGACCGACGTGACGTTTCACAAACCCATATGTCCGTTACAGCTCCAGCTGCTCTGGTCTCCACTGGCGACCTCAACACCATATAGCCTACAGCCTCAGATTGTTATGGTCAACGATCTCACTTCAAGTGGCTTACAGCCTCCATTCAACACGGCTTACGGCCCTCTAAGCCCGTCGCTCCACGCACGGCAATCTAAGCCCGATAGAGCGTTCGGCATCCAAGCCTATCCGCTACAATGCACAACATACAACTGGTAATTTGCTACGTGATACTAACACTGGTTCAAGCCCGATAGAACATTATCGGCGACTAATCATGTTCGCTACAATACACAACATCTATCGGTAATTTGCCATGCAATGTCAACACCAATTTAAGCCCGATAACCGATCGAACGACAATATAAGGGTGCGGCTCTCAACTGCTTCTACAAGCTCTCATCTCCGCCACGTCGGGCACGCCAGGCACAGGATATGGGGCCATTGATATACCCGAATCGGATTGTGGCCATTGATATACCCGAATCGGTATTACTAACACTGTACACCTAGATTGGGCCTATTTAGATAGTCCAGCCGAAGCATATGGTACTTGTCCCATACTCTCTATTTCCTCAGGTGTCTGAGGACACTGTTTCTTAGAGAGTTGAATGCCGTGACGGGTTGGTAGGAAACCCTACTTTGCATTCATCATGCTATAACGCAACAACATCTTATCTATGTAAGATGCCTGGGATAGAGCCAACATCCTGTTCATCCGATCCCGTATAACTTGGATCCCTAAAACATAACTCGCATCTCCCAAATCTTTCATTTGGAACTGTGTGGCTAACCAATTCTTCACATCTGACAACATCCCTTTATTGGGTCCAATTAGCAGAATTTCGTCAACATAGAACACTAAGAACGCCACCTGATCTTTGACGACCTTCTTGTATACACAAGACTCATCAAAGTTTTGTTCGAAACCATAAGACTTGATGGTTTCATCAAATCTATGAATCCAAGACCGAGAAGCTTGCTTCAACCCATAAATGGACTTGAGCAACTTGCACACTTTGTCCTCTTGGCCTTTCTCGATGAATCCTTCTGGTTGCTGCATATATATTTCCTCGTCAAGATAGCCATTAAGGAAGGTTGTCTTAACATCCATTTTCCAGATCTCATAATCTAGACATACAACAATCGAAAGGAGGATCCAAATGGACTTCAGCATTGCCACAGCGGAGAAGGTCTCTTCGTAGTCGATTCCATCTCTCTATGTGTAGCCTTTGGCCACTAGCCAAGCTTTGAAGGTTTCAACCTTTCCATCCACTCCTCGCTTTCTCTTGTAGATCCATTTACTGCCTATGGGTTTGACACCCTCAGGGCAATCTACAAGTTTCCAGACCGAGTTAGAGTATATTGACTCCATCTCCTGATTCATCGCATCAACCCACATGTCCTTATCAGAATCATCCGTAGCCCTGCGATAGGACAATGGATCATCCTCCACTCCATTAGAGACGGAGACATTCACCTATGGTTGCAAACCGTACCGCACAGATGCCTAAGACACTCTGGCAGTACGTCTGAGTGGTCTAGGACTGTCAAGGTCGCCAGGTGTATCAGTAGTGTTGTTATCTGTGACACTAGGTGTCACCCGTGGTCTGACCTCATCAGAAAGTAACTTCTCAAGTACAACTTTACTCTGAGGCTTGAAGTCCTTCATGTATTGATCCTCGAGAAAAGTTTCATTAGTCGAAACTATTACCTTCTGATCTTCCGGATCATAGAAGAAACCTTCTCATGTCCCTTTTGCATACCCTACAAACAGACATACGTACGTGCTTGCAATTTGCTGGTCTTGTCCTCCAGCACATGCGCAGGACACCCACAAATACGGTAGTGATGCAAACTAGGTTTACTGCCACTCCATAGCTCAAGGGGCATTTTCTCGACAGACTTTGACGGCACCACATTTAGAATGCGGGCTGCTGTTTCTAGGGCATGTCCCCAAAAGGAAACCGGTAGTGATGCGTAGCTCATCATTGATCTGACCATGTCTATCAATGTCCTATTTCTCCGCTCAGTAACTCCGTTTCGCTGAGGCATTCTAGGCGCAGAATGTTGGGAACAGATCCCTTGTTCCAAAAGATAGTCAGTGAATTTAGTATCTAAGTACTCACCTCCGTGATCAGAGCGAAGGTACTTCAAAGACTTGCCTAGCTGCCTTTCGGCTTCTGCCTGTAATTCCTTAAATTTACCAAAAGTTTCGGATTTCCTGTGCAGTAGATAAACATATCCGAATCTCGAGTAGTCGTCAATGAAAGTCACAAAATCTCGAATCCGCCTCTAGCCTGTACATTCATCGGACCCCACAGATCTGAATGTATCAATTCTAGAGGTTCTTTGGCCCTATTACCCTTTGACGTGAAGGGACGCTTAGTCATTTTTCCCTCCAGGCAAGATTCGCAGACTGGCAGTGAGTCAACAGATAACTCACTTAAGGGACCGTCTTTGGCCAGTCTTTTGATTCTTTCCAAGGAAATATGACCTAGACTTGGGTGCCAAAGATATGTTTTATCTTCATGAGATACTTTCTGCCTTTTAGCAGAACTTTGATGTGCTACTTTAAACATTTCAGTATTAAGCAGTGGAGTATCGGTTGGTTTAATGACATCTGATCCGCTTTCTAACATTGCGAACACAAGTTACGTCCATTTTCGGAATAACAATCTTATTATACTCAATCGATAAAGAATACAATTGTTCTTGCAAAACAGACATAAAAATTGAATTTCTTCTAAAATGCAGAATATAAAAGACATGGTCCAATTTAAGGACTTTATTTCCAAACATTAAACGAACTACTCCCACTGCTTTAGCTGAAACTACTGTCCCGTTGCCAACTCTCATCTCATGAGCCCCGTCCTCTAGCTCCACATACGAACTAAAGATCTGCAAAGAAGAACAAACATGCTTAGTAGCTCCAGAATCTAGTATCCAAGTTGATACATCTTTAGCTACACTGTAGGATTCCAAGACAAGTAAATTACATGTCTTATCCTGCCCCTTGTTTGCCTGGCCCTTTCCTTGCTTCACCTCTTTGAGATATTGCGGGCAATGCTTGCGCCAATGCCCTACCACAGTAAAAGCACTTACCCTTAGGTTTGGAAGGAGTTGCCTTTTTCCTTTTCTTCTTCATGGGCTTCGATTTCTGTTCTTTTACAGGTTTGACCTTTGAATTTCCCTTTGTTCCAGAGGTTGATGATTTGGCCTCAGCCACATTGGCTTCGGCCTTCTTTTCCCCTTCTCGGGTTCTACTGTTAGAGTAGACACCATCGAACACTTGCAGCTCGTTTATCAATCGTGTCAAGTCAAACTTAAGCTTGTTCATGACATAATTGGTCTTGAACTGGAGGAAATCAGGTGAGAGTGATTCGAGAATCATGCTCACTTGAGTCACTTCATCAAACTTAGAACCGTGAGTCTCGGCATCAGTAAAGTAATTGATCATGTTCATCAAATGACCCGTCACCGACTGACCCTTCCTCATTTTCGCGTTAATGACCATCATCCCGGCGGCTTTCGTGTCGGTCTTGATCAGAAGGTGCGCCAAACATGGAGGTAAGGCTCTGCATGATTTCTCTAGCAGTTGCAAAACCTTCATATTTGGTCCTAATGATTTCCGACATCGAGGCTAGCATGATGCCCCGCGCCTTGTTATCAGACTCAATCCACTTCTGCCGATTTTCTTTGTCGGCTTTTGAGGACTGGGCGGTAAGTGATGGAATGTTTGAGGTCAGAACATGTTGAACATTTTCGAAGATGAGCACAACGTTTAAGTTACTTTTCCACTTAGCGAAATTGGTTCCGGTCAACTTATCATTCAACAGTAAAGAAATTTGCGACGACGTGATGCTGTAAATAAATGACAGAAATTAAATTCAAATTATACACTACTAATAAATTTTAGGAACTATAAACTAAATGTTTAGTCTATCCTACCGTTCCAAGGATCTAGTCTCACACCTCAGTGCCGCCTTAGGGTAGGTCAAAGAGGTGACGACTAAATTGAGATCTTTCTCTCTCGATGATTAAAATGGAATCGAACATCCAATTTTTAATCCCCAATTACCTTTCTTTTTCAGCCAAGGTATTACCAAAAATAACCATAATGAGTGTGACCTACTATTTCATATTTTTAGGTAGACCGCGAATATGCCGCCTTAGAGTCGGTCAGTGACCCGATGAATACCCAAAGACCAAGCCTTGAATTTTGATAGCGGTGAAGGCCTTCCTTAGGGAGGCCGGTCCCAGGCCGGGACAATGCGTCACCATTCTCACACGTTGCTTGTGTCAACAGTGCCGTGGGGTCGGATGTCGCCTTCCCCGCTCCCACTCAATATCTTGAAAAAGTGGTGGGTTTACTGATTTCGTTTTTGGACTTGATGTATCTTTAAGGAACAATAAATCATGGGCCCGAATGGTGTCGGTTATGTGGGGTAACCCACCCGACATATTCGTTGGAACATATGTGGCCATCGGACGGATCAGTGCTAGGGGAGCTCCGTTGAGCTGTAGTTGCTCAACGGATAGCTCAGCCTTGCCGAACCCCCGTGCAAACGCCACACGTGGAGGGTTAAGTCGATCGAGCCGTGGCTCAGTTGACCACCCAACCATGGTTTGACCTTTTTCGAACCATATTCGCCTATAATTGTTTAATCCCTTAACATCAAATTTTCACGTAGACTGTTCGATAAAACTTGTTTTAAATTTATTTTACCGGAACACCCCAAGTATAAGGATCATAGTATAGGGTGTTACCGAGTCGTCCTAAGGGAATCGTACAGTTATCAGATTAAGATATAAATCCTAAATCGGTTATGTCACGAACTATTACTTAAAACTAAGGTTTACACTATCTATAATGTAAAAACGAAGAACAGTAGGTAAAATCACAGAAAATAGAAAAACTTAGAACTGGACGAGCGTTCGCTAAAGGTGGACGAGCGTCCAAGTACGTGCTGGAAACAGAAAATATGCGAAAAACACACTAAAATCCGGAGGTAACTAAACGTAGCAATAACAATCAATACGAACTAATTTGTTTACCAGATAATTAAAAGGACGGTAAAACAACAAGGATACACCACACAACCATCACACAACCATTCTTATGATCTAAACACGATTTATTGGTATGATAAATCACAATTCGACTAAATTCCTTTAAATCGAATTCTAGGGTTCTTGTTTCTTTTCCAAGCAAAACAATGTAACATTCAACACAAGATCATTAATTCGTTCCCAAATTAAACAACCCAATTAACATCACATGATTCCTCAAAATAACATTAATCGTATCGATTGAAAAGCTCTACTATTGAATCATATTTCCATATAAATTCAAGGCAACATATGGTTTCATTGACATTCCTATCTAATAAAACGCTTAGCAATCAATCCAAAATCAATCAATAAATAAAACGATGTTCGAATCATAAATAAAAATAAAACTAACTAATCATGGTTGTGATGATGTTGATGTGGTTTCATCCCGTTGCTCTACCGCTGATGTGTGCTTAGCCTTGCATGCTTGTGATGATCCAAGATATGGTTGAAGGAAGAAACTCATGATTCTTTAGGGTTTTGCGGCTCCTCCAAGGGTGGAATATGCGGCTGTATGGTGTGTGTGTGTTAGGGTTAAAATAACACGCCTATTTATAGAATTCTGAGGCGGCTAGGTCAAAAACGGCACTGGACGCCCGTCCAAGGTCATGGACGCTCGTTCATTTATCTGGACGGAGATTCAGACGCTGCTCGTTCGACTTACGTCTGGAGACTCTGATATAAAATATGACTCGACGCTTCATGGACGCCTTGATTCACTCCTGGGACGCTAAATCGGATCGGTGGGCGCCCGCCCAATATCTTTGAGATCGGATTTCTTCATAGTTATCCATTCTTCTTCAAGCCAATTCCATGTTTATCTCTTGCAATTCGAATTGAACCTCATTTATCCTCTTTATGCACTCGAAATTAAGCATCTACATAATAGATAAAACATGTAGTCATCCCCAAATAATAATAATTCAATAAATTTAACACATAAAAGCGCCCAAATTACACTTTTGACACTTCTAAACCCATTATTCAAATTCAAGCCTTAAACATATAATTTCCTCTAAAAATTACCAAAATACGAAAGATATTGTTCTCTAATAATGCGATAAAAACCATAAATTTCACCGAGAACAACTCCCCCACACTTAAACCTTTGTTCGTCCCGGACAAAACAATCAAAACTATAGCTCAACTTTCATGCATCCCACATAGATCTCTAACTCACGTAACAAAAGATACAACAACTATAGCCTACAATACCATCACAGAGATAGATTCAGTGTATGTGTGACAAGCCCTTCTCAAATTTAACAAGCCTTTCAAAAGAATGTCCTCTCAAAATTTCAATGACTATCCTAGGTATGGCGAGAATAGCTCCACTCAAAGCCTTCCCACGCACTCAGTAGGATAATCCCTACAACATATCATGCGGTTCTACTGGGTATAAGATCCATGATAACAAAGACTTCACTCTGTTTTTATTCTTATTCATCATTTTTCAAAATTTTCAAATTCGGTAGATATCGAATAAGCTCTTACCCGTCATAGTAGAGTAGGACATTTCGCGATAATCCCCTACCTACTCAAATCATAAGGTAGCTATAAACTGACTGTCGTGAGCTTCTGGTCATCATAGTGGTATAGGACATACGTGGTATACCCTACCTCACTCAAATCATTAACCAGCTTTCGACAAACGTATTTATTATGATTCACTACTTATTCATTTTTCCAGACATAAGTTACATCTCACTTATCACATTCAAACTTTATGATATTCACAGCACATGGTCCAACTAAGGTGTCACTATACTGGCCTTCCTAAGATAAATCATCAAAATAATGAAAGGATAAAGTTCAAAAATCTTGGTTCAATATCAAAGGCTTTCGTGAGTGTAAAAGGAATACTATCTCCATAAAAGTAAAACATGCTATAATTATCTCACTAAGTCACATACTATCATCGTTAGAAAACTACAACTAGCAAGCATTTAGTTGCAATCACATGCTCGAGACTCACAAAAATTTTAAATTTGTGAAATTTAAAAATTAAAAATTCACTCATAATTCAAAGATATAGCATGAAAACATACCCAATTTACCCCCACACTTAAATCACATTATGTCCTCGGAATGTGCAGAGTAAAAGAAAAACAAACTTAGGTGGTCGTCAGATGCAAGTTGGCAGAGGTCAGGCCGAGCATGAATGTGCACTGCCTACAACTTGAATAGACGACCACTGGACATAGTGGCACGCGAACACCGCTCGAAAGTATACGCAACACTCGACATACCATATAATCTCGGGTACACGGGTATATGAGCAAACCACACATTCAAAGAAGACGTAAACGGAATAAACATCTCATGCAAACAACCAATGTACTACTTCTATAAATAACTAACCTAACGAGTAAAATAAAACTAGGTTGCCTCCTAGGAGCGCTCTTTTTATGTCATTAGCTTGACATACTCTTCAAAGTCAACCCGGGGTCGGGCCACTTTGGTTTAAACGCGCCACCTCATCATCGTAATCGAGAGGAAGGACCGAGGTTTGACCACAACCGCCACAAGTGAAGTGCCTACCAAGTTCTTTAACTTGGCTTTCCAGACAGCACTGACTTTCGTCTTCGTCTCAACTTTTCCTACATGTGGCACCAGCGGAATGATAGGTTCAGGAATCGTGATAGAAGCTTCTGTAAGGGTAAGAATGTCATCATTCGAAGCAAAGAATTCGGATGGAATCTCGTCACAATTCAGCACATCAGGCACGTCAACCAACTTTTGAAAGTATATGACCTCAGGTACTTCATAAGGTTGGCCAAAATACTTTTTCAACCTATGACCGTTCACTTTAAAAGGTTGACCGCTGTACCCTTTCAAGGAAATCGCTCCTCCCGGATGAACTTCGACAATTTCAAAGGGTCCGGACCATCTGGACTTAAGCTTGCCAAAGAAACAGATGTAATCCGGTGTTGTAAAGTAAAGCCATCTCTCCTACTTTGAAATCTCTCGCCCTTTATTTTAGCATCATTGAGCGCTCGTTCTTTCCTTGCTCGATTTGGCATTCTCGTAGGCCCCGAGTGCAATTCATCGAGCTCATGCAGTTGCAATAATCTTTTCTCGCCACGAGTGGCTATCGAAGTTCAAGTATTTAATAGCCCAAGAAGCTTTGTGCTCATTACTGATTGGTAGGTGGCATGCCTTGCCGTAAACCATTTGAAAGGCGACGTACCCATAGGGGTCTTGAACGCAGAGACGATAAGCCCAGAGTGCGTCGTCCAACTTCGGACTCCAATTGGATCTATTAGAATTCACCGTTTTCTCCAAAATCCGCTTTAGACTTCTCTGTTGCTTACCTCGACTTTGCCCTTTGGTTTGGGGTGGTATGGTGTACCAATTCTATGCTTGACACCATATCTCTCAAGAATTTTATCCAATGGTGCATTAAGTCATGCGAACCTTCATCACCGATAAGGGCTCAGGATGACCAAATCTAGTAAAGATATGCTTTTGCAAGAATTTCTTTACAACTTTATGATCATTGGTTTGGGTGGCTATAGCCTCTACCCATTTGGAAACATAGTCAACGCAGACTAGGATATATTTATTGCCGCATACGATGATGGGAAGGGTCCCATGAAATCGATGCCCCACACGTCGAAGACTTCACATTCCAAGATAGGCCTCAAAGGCATCTCCATCCTATTATCGAGCCTCCCTACTCTTTGACATACATCACGGCCTTTGCAAAAGGCCCGGCGTCTTTGAACAGTGGGCCAAAGAAATCCCGGCTTGAAGGATTTTCGCAGCGATCTTTGGTGCTCCGTAGTGTCCACCAAAGCAGGGGACCACTATGACATTGCTCTAAGATATCCAGCTTGTTCATGTTCGAACACACCTTCTAAGCAACCCGTCTTTGCAGACTTTAAACAAATGTGGATCCTCCCATACGAGATACTTCAAGTCACTGAAAAACTTCTTCTTTTCCTGATACGTCATCTCTTCGAGATGTCCAGTCGCTAAGTAATTGACGTAATCAGCATACCACGGCCTCACATTCTCGAGCCTCATTAATTGCTCAGTTGGAAAGTCAATGCCTATTTCCTTAGTGTTTTCGTCACCCTCGTTCACTAAGCGAGATAAGTGATCAGCTACAACATTTTCGCTACCTTTCTTATCCTTAATTTCAAGGTCAAATTCCTGTAGTATCAGAATCCATCTCAGTAACCTTGGTTTAGCATCTGTTTTTTCCATGAGGTAGCGTAATCTTCGCATGATCCTGTCCAAACCACGACTCGAGACCCAAGAAGGTAACTTGAAACTTATCCATATAAAACGATCGCTAGGAATTCTTTCTCTGTAGTAGTGTAGTTACACCGATTTGGGTTCAAAGTTCGGCTCGCATAGTAGATTGGTCTCGAACTTCTTATCAATCCTCTACCCTAGAACTGCGCCTATAGCGTAGTTAGAGGCATCGCACATGAGTTCGAAAGGTTTAGTCCAGTCGGGCGCGATCAAAATGGGGGCACTGGTTAACTTATCCTTTAAGCATTTGAAAGCTTCCTTACACGCATCATCAAACACGAACTCTACTTCCTCTTTAAGCAGGTTGGATAGCGGCTTTGCTATTGTCGAAAAATCTTTAATAAATCGCCGATAAAAGCCTACATGTCCCAAGAATCCTCGCACTCCTTAACTGTCTTTGGATATGACATTTTCTCAATGGCCGCTACTTTAGCCCTATCCACCTGAATACCTTCTTTGGACAACTTGTGTCCCAAAACAATCCCTTCGCCAACTAGAAAATGGCATTTTCCCGGTTAAGCACCAAATTTTTCTCAACACATCATTTGGAGTACCATATCTAGATTCTTTAAGATCTCATCAAATCGCCGCCATAGATCGAGAAGTCATCCATGAAGACCTCCATGCATTGTTCCACTAGTCCATCAAAATGGCTAACATGCACCGTTGAAAAGTCGCGGGTGCATTGCATAGGCCGAATGGCATTCTGCGGAAGGCAAAAGTGCGAGATGGACACGTAAACGTGGTCTTTCTCGATCATTAGGATCGATGGCTATCCGGAAGTACCCGTAATATCCATCGAGAAAACAATAATATTTGTGACCACTCGTCTTTCAATTAGGTGGTCAATGAAGCGGTAAGGGAAATGATCTTTTGCGGTGACTTCGTTCAATCTGCGATAATCAATGCGCACCTTATAACCATCCACAAGGCGTAAGGCAATTTCCTCCCTTTTTCATTTTTTTCACGGTAATACCCCCTTCTTTGGCACAACTTGAGTAGGGCTAACCCACTCACCGCCGGCGATGGCATAAATAATCCCCATATCAAGCCATTTGATGATCTCCTTTTTGACAACCTCCTGCGCATATGCGGATTCAGCCTTCTCTGCGGTTGTTCGACCTTTTTCGCTCCTTTCCTCCGTTCGGATCTTATGCATGCATACATACTGGGTGATTCTCCGATATCGCCCACCGCCATCCGAACGCGAGGATATGTTTCTCCAGCACTTTGATCAATTCTGCCTCTTGCTCAGGCCCGAGTTTAGATGAGATGATTAGGGGCAACTTATCACCGTCTTTAAGAAAGATGTATTTTAGATGTTGTGGAAGCGGTTTCAACTCTAAGTCAACAGGTGGTTGCTCGATGCTAGATTTTAACGGACCACCTTTTTCCATTTGAGATTGGACCGGTTGACTGAAAAACACTTCATCTTCCTGGGGTGTTATCCCAGAAAGGTATTGAATAACGTCATCAAAAGGGATCTCCCTGTCAGCTTCCTTTTTTTCTTTGCGATGTGCAATCATCTTCTTAAGCTTCTTCTTCAAGTTCATCGCAAGTTGCTCCCAATCATCCAACTCCCAATGGGTAGCTTCTTTCCCAGTCGATTTCATCCCAGCTTTTCCCATTAAAATTTCCTCTTCTTCAAGGTTAAAGTCCGCCCGATTGAGCTCCTTCGGATCACCACCGCTCATCCCCTGGAATGTCCCAAATTTTCTGCTCACTTATAGGCTCGGTGATGCGCAAGTTGTTGAGAATGACTCTCAGATGACTATGGCTCTTGAGCAGTTGTTTTCTTCTTCTTCGTGATTTATGACATCCGGGGCTTCTGTCTCATGAGCTCTTTATCGTGGTCGATTCATCCCCATAAATTGCTTCAATGAATGAAATTCCCTGAATTGGGGATTCTTGAACTTTACCTTGCTCGATGGAAATGGAAGTGTCTCCTATTCTCAAGGTAATTTGGCGGTGTGAAGTCAATGGTGGCGTTAGCGGTGTCCAAGAAAGGCCGGCCTAGGATCGTGGGCATTTCCTTGTCGATTGGTAGTCCAATATAACCTGATCGGTTGGAAACACCAATTGTTTAACATGGGTAAGGACATTGTTAACGCAACCGGCCGCTAAACGGCTAGATTTGTCCACCAATCGAAGAGAGACGGGCGCCCCTTAGCCTTTTGTCCAACCCGAGACTTTTGCGAGATGTTCAAAGGCATCACATTAACAGAGGCACCAGAGTCGCGATAAGACATTGTGGAGCGTGTGGCCTTCGATCATGCAAGAGATTGAAGGTCGTCCGGGTCACCACGTTTTATTGCAATGCTCGAGAAATTGCCGAGTATTCTTCGTTTAGCACTTCATCGACATTCCTTTCAACTTCCTCTTACTTCCACAGCGTCCTTAAGAAACTTGGAGCATTTAGGCATCTCGATTAACACTTCGGCAAGAGGCATAGTCACCATGGTTTCTAAGCGACTTCCTCACTCCATCGTAAGTTTTATCGAGTTCAAAGTATTCTCATTTTTCTTTCTTTGGATAAGGAAGGGTTTTCGGATGATTGATTGGAATTTGATTTTTAATGGCTTCATCCTCCTTATCCTTCCATCCGACAAACTTTTCGACTTTCTTTTTAGTCGTGGGTTCGGCCATCTCGACTACTCTTTCAACATCCTCATCACTTTCCCCGAAGAATCATTATCATTCACTCACCGCTCACCATCGCTTTCTTGGTATTTGTCTGCTTGCTTATCCCCTCCCCGAACTCATGGCGTCGAGAGGGCTACTCTTTCCGGCGGCTTCTCGGGTCCAACTTTCTTTCCGCTTCTAAGTGTAATCGCATTCAACTCCTCCTCTTGCCCATAATTCCACCTGCGGTGTGATGGCATTCTGAGTGCACTTACGCTTAGGATTCTTTGTCTGTGTAACTCGGCGGTCTTCCTTAGGGCCTGCTTGCTTGTTGATCACCATCGGCCAATCTGTCTCTCTATCGCCTTTTGACCGGTGGCTAGTGCTTGCACCATATCTACTAGCTCATCGAATTTCTTTTGAGAGATAGAGGTGAAAATTTGTGGATTTTGCGTTTGAGCCCAATTGCCTTGGGGCCTTTGATTGTTGGAGTTGAAGGATCGGGTTGAATTGGATGCGCCAGGTGGCGATATAATAAGCTGTTTTCGTGAATTTCGAGAAAAGTTACGGTTTGGATTATAGCTTGATTGACGAGAATTTTGATTACGAAAAGTTTGATTACGTTGCCTATCGCATTTACTTCATCTCCGTTTTCATTGCTCGCTGCGTTCCCGTAAGACTCATATCCGCCGATCCCTTTTGTTCTTTGCATTTGTAAATTAGCCATCTGTTGGTTTATCATTTCCACTTGAGCAACCAACTTCCGTGTCACAGGATCGCTTGCACCATGATTTCCTCTTATCTTCCTCAACATGGGTCTTCCAGAGGTTGACCACATGTTGTTCTTGGCAATTGTTTTGACTACCCTATAGCAAAGATCATCTCCTCCGCTGAGAAAAGATCCATGAGCTGTGGAATCTAGATAATCTCTATTTGGTTGAGTAACACCCTGATAGAATAATTCTAGAAGCTCATGTCGAGTGTATCCATGGTTAGGGCATTTCCTCATTAACAAATTCAACCTTTCCCAGGCCTTTCCTACACTTTCTCCTTCTAATTGCTCAAAATTAGCTATATCACGTTTAAGGCCCATTATCGTTCCAGGTGAAACGAATTTCAGAGCGAAGGCTCTTTTAACATCGGCCCAGGTATGGAGAGAGTGATGGGGTAAGGATTTGAACCATCTGTTTGCTTCACCTTTTAAAGCAAACGGGAAAAGTTTCAGCTTAACGATCTCAGAATCAATACCCGGATAATGGCCGGCTTCGCAAATTTGAACAAAAGTGGACAAGAAGTCATGAGGATCTTCTTGAGCGGTGCCATGGAAGGAGCTATTTTGGACCAGTCCAACCACTCCATTCTTCAGATCGAAATGTACTTGCCCCATATCTGGAGGTCGGATAGGTCTATGCCCCTCCAGGAAGTCTTGGTTAAGATAAAGGGCATAGGGGTCTTGATTTAGTTGGGCTTCTTGGGCTTGATGAAGTTGTTGCAATTGGTTTTGTAGCCCGACTTGTCGATTCTGTTGTTGTTGTAACAACCGTGTATTTGTTGAAGGAGCCGATTGGTGAGCTTGAGGGTCCGGATTTTGATTTGGGAGGGCTGGATTAGGAGGAACTAGATTCGGATTTTGAACTGGAGGTCCGCCATGATGTCTAGATCGGAAAAAGCCTTCTTCTTAGGATGGACCCGTTCGGTTTCGGATCAAAGAGGAGAGGTCCCTTCTTGCTTCTGGTTTGCATAAACCAGGAGGACAACCAGAGAGGTCAACACTGACTAAAAGTCAGGTTGACAGAAGAGTTAACCTTGGAATACAGGCTAAGAGAAGAAAGGAGAAGAACAAGAAAGATAGACGGACGGGCGTTCAGAATCGTGAACGAGCGTCTGTCTAGGGAAGTTCCCGGACGGGCGTCTGGTTCAATAGACGCTCGTCTGATATACTAAAAGCAGTTCAGAGGCGTTTTTACTAAACAAACGGGCGTTTGGATGACCAGACGCTCGTTTGACCAGTAAACAGATAAAGGGAAATTTTTCAGAATGGACGAGCGTCTGTATGATTGGACGTTCGTTCAAAAGCTGAAAAACGAGGATCAGAGCAGAAAAGCAACAGGAAACAGAAGTAAACAAATTAAACTAAGGAAAACTAAACTAATCTAAAACCTAAGAAAGTTACTAACTAGAGAAACTATACCTACGAAAAATTTAAAAAAAAAAGAAAAACACTAAGACGGTAAAAAAAAAACGTGTTGAAATCTTCTAGGGCCAAAAAGGAGAGGAAAACAGTGGATTTTGACCTCGAAAACGCACTGAACGGCCTACGGCGGTTCACCACGTCGTCGGCGTCGGAACGAGCTTTCCGAATTGGGGTCCTGCGTTCCAAACGGACACTCGAGCCGAAAGTTACGGCCAAAATACTACTGCGTGCCCTAACGACCCCCTTTTTGACACAGAAAACTGTCCTAAGTAGAATCCGACAACCGTTACCGATTCCCCGGCAACGGCGCCAAAAACTTGTTCGATAAAACTTGTTTTAAATTTATTTTACCGGAACACCCCAAGTATAAGGATCATAGTATAGGGTGTTACCGAGTCGTCTAAGGAATCGTGACGATTATCGAGTTAAGATATAAATCCTAAGTCGGTTATGTCACGAACTATTACTTAAAACTAAGGTTTACACTATCTATAATGTAAAAACGAAGAACAGTAGGTAAAATCACAGAAAATAGAAAAACTTAGAACTGGACGAGCGTTCGCTAAAGGTGGACGAGCGTCCAAGTACGTGCTGGAAACAGAAAATATGCAGAAAACACACTAAAATCCTGGAGGTAACTAAACGTAGCAATAACAATCAATACGAACTAATTTGTTTACCAGATAATTAAAAGGACGGTAAAACAACAAGGATACACCACACAACCATCACACAACCATTCTTATGATCTAAACACGATTTATTGGTATGATAAATCACAATTCGACTAAATTCCTTTAAATCGAATTCTAGGGTTCTTGTTTCCTTTTCCAAGCAAAACAATGTAACATTCAACACAAGATCATTAATTCGTTCCCAAATTAAACAACCCAATTAACATCACATGATTCCTCAAAATAACATTAATCGTATCGATTGAAAAGCTCTACTATTGAATCATATTTCCATATAAATTCAAGGCAACATATGGTTTCATTGACATTCCTATCTAATAAAACGCTTAGCAATCAATCCAAAATCAATCAATAAATAAAGCGATGTTCGAATCATAAATAAAAATAAAACTAACTAATCATGGTTGTGATAGCGTTGATGTGGTTTCATCCCGTTGCTACCGCTGATGTGCTTAGCCTTGCATGCTTGTGATGATCCAAGATATGGTTGAAGGAAGAAACTCATGATTCTTTAGGGTTTGGTGCGGCTCCTCCAAGGGTGGAATATGCGTTTGTATGGTGTGTGTGTGTTAGGGTTAAAATAACACGCCTATTTATAGAATTGAGGCGGCTAGGTCAAAAACGGCACTGGACGCCCGTCCAAGGTCATGGACGCTCGTTCATTTATCTGGACGGAGATTCAGACGCTCGTTCAGCTTACGTCTGGAGACTCTGTATGTAAAATATGACTCGACGCTTCATGGACGCCGATTCACTCTCGACGCTAAATCGGATCGGTGGACGCCCGTCAATATCTTTGAGGATCGGATTTCTTCATAGTTATCCATTCTTCTTCAAGCCAATTCCATGTTTATCTCTTGCAATTCGAATTGAACCTCATTTATCCTCTTTATGCACTCGAAATTAAGCATCTACATAATAGATAAAACATGTAGTCATCCCCAAATAATAATAATTCAATAAATTTAACGCATAAAAGCGCCCAAATTACACTTTTGACACTTCTAAACCCATTATTCAAATTCAAGCCTTAAACATATAATTTCCTCTAAAAATTACCAAAATACGAAAGATATTGTTCTCTAATAATGCGATAAAAACCATAAATTTCACCGAGAACATAGACACTACGGACAAAAATGCAATCTCGTCGAGGTTTCGAGATTTTTACTCCCTATGCTTTAGCAAGGTGGGATTCACCGAGAATCCATCACCTAACCTTGACAAAACCCGGAATCCTCGGTTTCCCTAATTAGTTTCTAATTAATATCATACAATTAATTAAAACTAATCGCGTGTTGTATACATGCCTAACTAATTCCTCGAATTAATTTCTACATGTATATGCATATGGAGTGGAATTCATGATATGATGCATGTCATGGCAATTTTTCGGTTCTACACATATATCCTAAGCATGCATACTAGTGCGGAAAATAAACATCAAGATGCACCATTGGCACCCCCGCATCTAACCTATTTTCTAGGAATAAAATAAATTAAATTACAATATTCAAATCTTCATCCGCATCTTGAATCGATCTTTACACGAACCACGAGCCACGAGCTTCGAAGGAGAGAAGGGGCATATCCATTTTTTTTAATATATAAACATATATATAACTGTCAAGAAAAATAAAAATAAAAAAAATTTTCAGCCATTTTTTTTATTAAAAAAATTATCCGACCTTACCAAAAAAAAAAAAGGATCACCGCCGGCCCCCTCTCTCCTAATATTCTTGGGATTCATAATCTTCATCTTCAAGATCTTCATGTCTTGAACCCGGATCGATTACATAAAATTTACAAACTTTGCGGAAATAAAAATTGCATAAATTTTAAATTACAATTCCTATGCTTAATCGATACCAATCGAAAAAACTACAATAGATCTAACGGTAAACAAGTGCCAACCCCAATACATCTCTTCAACCACAACAACCAATCCCACCAAAAAATATACACGCATGAAATAAAAATTTCTACATGCAATTTCAATCATTTTAAATCGTTTATCTATGAATATAATTCATAAATCGTGGAACCTGGCTCTGATACCACATGAAGGATGTAGTTTCTTTGCGCAGCGGATGGATCACGATTTACAAATTACAATACATAAATAAAGGATCTAAATTCCTACAAGGGGGTTTAGTATGTCTTACCAATAGCAGGAAGAGAAGCCAAGATCTTCCAATGTGTTCTCCAAACGGTGGTTGGTGGACACCAATTCTTGGTACTAGAACCTCCTTGATATGCTTCCATAAGTTTTTCTTCAACCAGAAACCCAAGACAAGAAACAAGTTTTTCTCTCTATTTTTGTGTGTGTATGTCGAAAGTTCTCTATATGTCTTGGAAGAACTCTCTTTCTATAGGAGAGTAAATTCTTGACCTCCAAGTTTCTAATTAATTAAATAAATAATTAAAAAGAAATAACAATAAAAGATAATTCCATTTATAAAAGATTGTGATTAATCAATCAATCAATTACAAATCAATTATCTTTTATTAATTAATTATTTAACTAGTAAATAATTAATCACACAAGAAAATCAATTCTTGCACTTTATGACATGGGAGGCGCCACACCTAGGGTTTTAGGCCCACATAAAATGTCTTTTCTGTGTATTATATTATTTAGCCCAACTAAATAATATTTAGTGATATCAATTCAATTAATTGGCCCAAACCAATTAATTATCAATGAGGCCCAATAACAAGAAAAATACCCGAATTACAGGAGCCACATTGGGGTCCATGGACCTATAACCATTAGCTCCAATAATTAAGTAAAATATTCATCGAACAGAATATTCATACTTAAATTATTAATTCCGGGATTACGCCACCATAAACTCGAAACTGAACTTTACCAATTATAGATATATACTTACACTCAACTCTATGAGTAAATAAGCGTCCACTGATATAATCACTACATACGGACTAACCCTCCATAGACTGTCCATTCTAAGTGGGAAGTCTCCGTGAACCCGACTCAGAATATATTATCCTTATTTTCCATTAATCCCTAGTGATCATTTAGTTCACATATCTGACTAGTAGCTAATTAGTCTAATATGAACTGGGCCCATCGATCATTTTCTAAGGGCTAACAAATAAGGGGACTGTCTCTCTACTTCCCGCAGGAAAGAATGGATTCCATGTCTGTGAAAAACAGAACTACTCGCTCATCAGGGAATAGTGCCAATGAGAAGTGACTTGGATCACATATCAAAGTGATCTGTAACTAACACATCAAACACTACCCCGATACAAGCAGCATCCTGTGATCACCTCAGGTTTAAGGTCAATCCATATATGATCATCTAATGATTTAATAAGTTTTCCTGATTACGGAATTATATCAATAAATACAGATTAAATCGGTCCAGTCCTACATGAATGCCATCATATATAAATGCCCCACTTAGGTACCTTCTACCAACAGTCTGGATAAGACATCACACCCTAAGGTTCTGGGCGTATTATTGGTGTTTTAATCATGAGACCCTAAACTCTGATTAAGTTCACCACGGACTAATAGTTCAAGTATATCACCACTAACTCAATCCTCACGTGCATGCCATACACTGAGTTAAGTGGTTACATACTGATATACTTAGGGTTTGCAGTAGTGTATACTTTATAAGCACATAGCAAATAATAAGATGAATAATAAAATCTGTCATAAAAAACAATTAAATAAATTGTCTTTCGGGCACTACATCTAACAATAAGCTATAGTCCGGCAGCCTTGTTCTTGTTCACCACCGTATTCTCTCCAGAGTAATCACACATATATAGCCACATATCCACGAAATACTTCTGTTACCGCAAACCTGGTATTCACCGCAACATCACCGTGTAAATAGAATCCTATCACTGTAATAATATCCATACGGTCGTATCTCGAGTGTCAATACATTAACGACCGTATCTTGTAATCTGGATATCCTACTCTCTTGAAGTAACATATTACTTCTGCTTTGCAAAAACTTTCGAGAATAAGACATTCCTTATAAGAAGGCCCTTTTGGATATTTACTCCTAATAATAGGATACGCGATTTCCGGACGAGCAACATGAATCCGACGCATGTTTCATTATCATACCCAATCACTACCTCATGATCACCCCATGGCTAGGGGAAACCTCAATAGTGTCAAAGTATGACAATCCACACCGTGATGTCATGAAGACTCCGGTTTCAGGATAATTACACATCCGCCACATAGTGCGACACTTAATAAAGTAAGTGGGTCAGTCTAATGTACGTATTCTCTAATACACATCCACGTACAGTCCAAGTGTCCCTTCACTTTGATATACGAGATCTATCCATGTCTTCAATAAGATAGAAGTCATCTAATACGTGCTAGTCTAATCGTACCACCAATGTCATGTTTGAAGTTACGTACTATAGACATTTAAGTATCAAACTTTTTAAAGTGAGCCGAGATCTCATCAACCATAACCATTATTATAATTTCTCTCTCACAGTGTGACACTAGGGACGCTATCATTTATACAATCACAAATTGTTCATATGGATAAACAAAATAAATAATAACATTAAAGCCATTTATCATATGTATAAAACATATAGAAATAGTAGAAATGATCCGACCTGGTCGGATCCGGTCCAACTTGGTCGGATCCGGTCCCACCTGGTCGGATCCGGTCCAATCCAATTGGGTTTATATTTCAACAATAATAATGTTATTCTATTTTGAATCTTATGCCCTTTTATGGATGAATAAAATTTCTGAGTTTTATTCCTTTTTATTATATGAAAATTTTGCACTTATATTCATGCGAGGGTTTTGGCATCATAAAAAATGGGGAAATTTTTTGGAACATTTCTTGTTTTGATGATGGCCATACTAGCTGTTATAGCAAGCCTAAAATAAGTCTAAATAATTTAGTAATGTTTGTATAAGACTTTACTTAGAGTCTGACATTTTGTATAAGTTCTGTCAGACAAGCACTTTACTAGACTGGTAGGGCAGCTCAGTAAAATGAAGACCAGTGGACCAGCTGAGTGAAGACAACCAAGTACCAGCACAGTGAACTGAAGATTTTTATGGACTGACTTATAACCAATGAAGTCTGTGCTGACCTTGGATAAGTCTAAGATATACATTACAAGTGATGGATCTCAATTTGTTTTAAATATGGTGTACATTGATCTCACACAAAACAAGGATCAGTGAAGTGAATCTATCAGCTGTACAAATATCAGTTAAGAAATACAAAGTAGAGGAAAGAGAAGAAGATCGATAAGCGGCCCGGTGACAAAGATTAAGTAAAGTAGTCACTAGACCGGCTAAGTAACAAAGCAACAGCCGAGTGAAGCATAAACAACGAAGTCAAGTATACTGCCTACACTTGATTTTGAACGTGGAAAATATGGAGATCAAGCAATTAATGCAGAATCAATCATGGACGGATTTTATTAAGAACGTTTGATTAAAATCCAGATCACTGAAATCAAGGAGAATGAAATCTAGGGAGAATCAAGGATTATTCTTTGCATTGATATATCCAACGGACGGAAATTCAAAATCAATGATCACGGCTATAATAGAAGGCATGGACAAACGTACAAAAAAAGAGAGGAAATACATACGAGAAATCAACGATTGATAATCAAGAATTCTAAATGCTGAAACTCTGTCAAATTACTCAAGCCTTCTAATTGTTCTTTCAAGAATTATCTAGTAGACCAATCTCAGAAAACATAGCATCAAATCTACATCAAGTACTGAGTTTGATCAAGCCTTGTGAATTCAATTCACATCTGTTTGCAACAATTGAATTAGATCGTCTGAGAAGGAATTACAACCCAGTGTGATAGCTGCTGAAGGATTTGTTCTCAAGAAGTAGTGTTGACGACTGAGTCACTGAAGCTTTTATAGCCAAGGAATGATAGTCTTGAGATTGTGAAGCTTGTGTAGCCAAGGACAATCGTACTATTGTATTGGTGAAAAACAATAGTGGATGATTCCTTCAATCATCAAAGGAGAAGGGTGGATTAATGGATTACACCACCCTGAACCACTATAAACCTCGTGTTATTTACTTACAACATTTACTTTCTGCATATACATTCAGTATTTTATTTTATAAGTCTGTGATTGATCAAGTGTTATGAATAAAACGTTCAGAAGGGTTTTATTTTCGCTGCACAAAAGCTTTTCATCAAGAGAAGTTTTTGAACTCCTAATATAGTCATTCACCCCCTGACTATATTTCACCATTCTCTGGGACCAACATGTCAATTTGACAATCGAATCAGCTTTGTACTCTTGTTAGTCTGGTCAAGTTCTCTGATTTGTGTTAAAATTGCTACACTAAGAAAGTCGATGACTGCCATTAGTGAATTGGTTTGAGATACCAAGTCATTGTTAAAGTAGTACCCTAAATCAAATCGAATCGGTTCTGTTATTATATATGTGTTTGTTTAACAAACTAATTATGATATTGTATATATGATAACATCTCCAGTGTCAAATTGTGATAGAGAAATAATAATAATAATTATGATCGATGAGATCTCGACTCACTTTAAATGGTTTGATTCTTAAATATCTCTAGTCGTATGTATTATTAAGGGGTTCTTTATTCACACTCTAGTCAATCTACTGTTGTACCACTTCACATCCCACACCTAAAATGTAAATGAACGTCGAGATTCGATTCGATTTATTTGATTCGCTCGAAAAAGCTCGATTCGAGTTCGATTCGAACCTTCGAACGTCGAGCCGAACGGTAGGTATTTGATATTCGTCTTTCGAGCCGAACCGTATCGAACACGTTCGGCTCGAACTATTTTATATTTTAAAAAAAAACTATATATATATATATATATATATATATATATTATTCTCTATTCTATTACAAATGGTTCGTTCGAGCCGAACATGTTCGAACCGTTCGAACATGTTCGAGCCATATATATATATTATTCTCTATTCTATTACAAATGGTTCGTTCGAGCCGAAAATGTTCGAACGGTTCGAGCATGTTCGAGCCGAACATGTCCGAACGGTTCGAACATGTTCGAGCCGAACCGGACCGAACATGTTTCCTAATATTCCAGTTCGAACCCGAGCCGAACCTTGCTAAATTAAGGTTCGATCAGTTCGAGCCGAGCCGAACCTTAGGTTCGAAAAATTCGAGCCGAGCTCGAACCCTACCAGGGTTCGGTAGGGTTCGGCTCGTTTACAGCCCTACCCACACCCCACCTAAAATTCAAATTTACCTTTATACCACACTGAATTTTTAACTCTTTTTTTTGTTATTTATTTACATCCAATAATCTTTACACCACATTTTTAACTATTTCCACACCAATTTTTTAAAATACAATTTAGTCCAACACTTCCATAATAATAAATGAATACAATCAACACCACCACCCATTTCCACCACCACCCATTTCCACCATCTCCACCACCTCCGAACAGCTCATGGTTGCCATATTGGTGGGTAATTGTAATATCCCGATTCTCGAAAAAGGGTATTTTAGTCTTTTAACGAAAAATCAGAATATTATATTTATTTTAATTTTGGAAATAAAAGGAAAAAAAAAGGAATTAATGGAATAGGTTTTAATTGGAATTTAACTTCCATAAGTTAAAAAAATAGAGAAAACGGTTCATCAGAGAAAGAGCGCGGAGTTTTGAACCAAAAAGAAGGAGAAGAAACTTTTGTTAATCGTGGCTAATCCGTTTGCTCGCCATGCAGACTTCTCGAGGAAAACGCTCCATGGCGCAAGGATCGTGTGGATATAAGTTTTGTTGGGAAAGGTTAGGTTTTTCATCAATTTTGGATTTTACGTGTTTCGAACAAGTTTGAGTGTTCAAAGTTTTTCCTTTCGTAGCTTTTGTGATTAGAATCGTAGTTTGATCAATTGGTTTGATCAATTTGTAGGTTGGTGTTAAAGGCTAGGTTTTTGGCTATCAAATCATAAGTTTGGTTGTGTTGCTCGCTATACAAAGGTACCGGGGTTTTCATATTGAATGACTGATGTTTTATAATGATTAATGTGAAGTAAGGGATGTTCTACGGTATTTAAGTATGTGTTTATTTATTCATGATTGTTGCTATTTTATATTTACTATATGGTTGTTTCTTTATTTTTTTTTTGTATATCATTGCTGCTGGGAATTGCCGAATGAATGTGGGAAAAAAAAAAAAAAAAAAAAAAAGGAGGGGACTTTGATCTGCAATGATGCCTGTGCTTGGGTAGTTGGGTGCCGTAGGAAAAAAAAAAGGAGAAAGGGAAATGTATTCTTTCATGTCCTAGCAAGTTGTTTTTGAACAATAGATAAATAAATATATGAATTGAAGCAGAAGGAACGAAAAGCAGCAGTAGAAAAAAAAAGAGTAGCAGAGGAAGAAAAATGGTTGGAGACAGGGAGGAAAGAAAAAGATTAAAGAAACAAAAAAAAAAAAAAAAAAAAAAAAAAAAAGGAACAGCAGCATTTTCTTAAAAAAAAAAAAATTAGAATAGCTAAGTGTTTAATTAATTTGTTTGTAGGTGGTGGTATACTAGAGTATGGTTTGGAGTTTTTTTTTATATGATCTAAATAACATTAATAAAAATTCATGAACATTACAAAGCCATGAATAAGCTTCTGATGCGTTTGGTTCTGCACCGAATGTATTCTTTAAGGGAATTGAAGTTGGGGACCGTCGGAAGAGTAGAATTGGCCTTGTGCTTTGATGAGTTAGTATTCATCAATGTCTGTGTAATTGCTAGATTGAGCCTAGAAGTCTAAGAAGAGGGAGTAGGGAGCTTTTGTTTTGAATGCAGCATTGAATCTGGTTTTGTTGGTCTTTGGAATTTTTTTTCCCCGAGTCGTTTCGTTTCCGCATTGTGTTTATGATATATGACGTAAGATTTATGTATAATATTGGATTATATTTAATATTATATATGCCGGGCGTTCGTTTCCGGATAAGGACTCGGATCCGGGAACGGGGCGTCACAGTTGGTATCAGAGCCAATGTTTCTTTGCTGCTTAGGATTTGATTTTCTTGAGATAAGTGTTTAAAGCCTTAGTAATCCGTAAGTTCTCTCTCTTCTTCTACAGAATGGTGACTACACGCAGAGGTTCGGGTGCTAATAATAATGAGGAAGGAAGTTCAAGAAATCCGTCTGCAGGTAGGGGCAGAGATAGAGGCAGAGATAGAGGACCTACAGTTAGTCAGCCAGTGGTTTCGGGGGTGAATGCTAATACTACGGGTCCAGAGTCACCATGAGTGGGACGTGTTCAACAAACAGACGCGTTCGGTTTGAGCGGCACAACATCGCTCGACTATGATACACCGTTGTATGTGATGATGGTTGGGAAATACCCACGATACATGTGACTCAATTTATTACGGTATATCCTCCTCCATCGAGCACAACATGATCCACAACCGATCTATAGTCGTCCACCGCATCGACTTTTATCCGCCACCAATTTATGACTACACACCACGACTACGCTTCTTCCTCCACCGCCGAAGGAGCTGATACTTTTTGCGACATCAGTTATGCCTATCCTCGTATGCACAAGCAGTTAGCCTCACCAAAGCAAAGAGCGATTCAGAGGTATCATCCGTATGCTGGTCGTTTCACTCGTGGTTTCCACCAAAGAAGCGTATCCACCACCCCTATACCAACAACCTCACCAGCAAGAGATACCCTATGGATACCCTTCAGTGTACCCTCAAGCTTCACTAGTTAGACCAGCAGTTGATCAAGCACCACCAGTGGATTGGTACACCAGACTGAGAAGGAACAGGGTTCAGGACTTCTTCGGGAATGTGGAACATTCAAAGGCCGAAGAAAGGATAAAGAGTTTCGAAAAGGCCTGCAGGAATATACATGTTCCTCGAATCGAGATGGCCTGATTGGCGATCGATTTTCTCTTGGGGCGGTGAAGCTTGGATCGATGCCATTCAGAGTAGTAATGGAAAAGTAACGGATTGGGAAGGATTTAAGGTTATGTTCTACAACGAGTATTTCCCAATAACAGTACAGGCAGACAAGGCTAGTCAGTTCTTAAAGCATAAGCAATGTACACAGCTGACGGTATCTCAAGATACCAACAAGTTCAATGAGTTGGGAAGGTTCTATCCCGAGTGATGAGAGTTGAAGAAAGAAAGATGGCCTTTGTACAAGGAAGGGTTATCGCATGAGATCTGATCAGTATGTTGGGTTTCACGACCAAGAATATGGTGAGCTTATGAACAAGGCTTTGGAGGTTGAGACCTTCGGGAAGAAGAACACGATTGTGATTGGGAATAAGAGGCCGTTTGGATCTTTTGAGTGGTAATCGTGGGGCACCGCAGCAGAGCTTCAAGAAGACCGCAAAGACCGGCAACGATTAATCGAAAGGTGGTTCACCGCCATTTGTTCTAAGTGCAACAAGACGCATATCTGAGAATGCATCGAGGAGGTAGTAGTTGCTATAATCGTGGAGAAATGGGACACTTCTCCAGGAGGCGCCCTAAGAACTTTAATCAGCGAGAACCAGTAGCAAGCAGAGGCAATCGAATGCAAACCGTGGATCTTCTAGCGCACCTACTCGTGTTTTTCTTTGTCGATGTGGAACCGTAAGAGCTCGACGATCTTGTTGTTCTGGTGCACGTTTTAAGTGTTTGTGTTTATTATGAATATTTAATATTATATGGACGATATGATGTTATTTATTGCACTTAAATTGATTCACTTGCTAGGTACCATAATCATAGATAACTTAGCAAAGATTGTCGGCCTTGTTTGATCTGGAGCCTCGTGTACTTTTGTGTCTTCTAAGATAGCTAGGAAGTTGAACCTACCACTTCAGGAGTTGGAGAAACCTCTAAGTATCACTACACCTTTGGGAAGAGTTACTAAAGTTGCACAAGTTTTACCTCAAGTCGACGTTAGAGTTGGAGCGTATAGTGTAAATCGGACTTGACAGATTTTGGACTTCACAGACTTTGATGTGATTACGGGGATGGATTGGCTATCCAAGAATTTTGTTCATGTGGATTGTAGAGGTAAGAAAGTGGTCTTGAGTTCCAGGTAAGTCGATAAGACCTTTCGTGGAAACGTTTATAAGCCAAGTAAGAAGAGACATCCGATAATATCGTGTCGAGCCATGAAAGCTTTGCGAAGGGTTGTGAAGGGTATGTTATTTATGCTATGGACACAGAGAAGCATACTCCTAAGTTAGAAGAAACTCCTATAGTGAAGGAATTTCCGAAGTTTTTCAGATGAGTTACCGGAAATATGCCAGACGGGGACATAGAGTTTGAGATACAGTTAATCCCAGGAGCAGCACCTACAACTAAGGCACCTTATAGGATGGCACCAGCTGAATTAAAAGAGTTAAAAGTACAGCTTAAGGACATGTTAGAAAGGAATGTGATTCAGCCAAGTACATCGCCTGGGAGCACCGGTTTTTTTTTTGTGAAGAAGAAGGATGGTAGTTTGAGGATGTGCATCGACTACAGAGCCTTGAATAACCCGACAATCAAGAATAAGTATCCTTTGCCTAGGATTGATGACTTGTTTAACCAGATTGCAAGGAAAGAAGGTGTTTTCTAAGATTGACCTTAGGTCAGTTATCACCGATTGAAGGTCAAGGTTGCGAGATAGACCGAAGACAGCGTTTAGTACGAGGTATGGACATTATGAGTTCCTTGTCATGCCTTTCGGACTCACTAATCCATCAGCATTTATGGATTTAATGCAAAGAGTCTTCATGCCTTATCTTGATAAATTTGTGGTAGTATTCATAGATGATATCTTGATATACTCTAAGGATGAGAAGGAGCATGAGGAGCATCTAAGGATTGTTTTGCAAACTTTAAGGGAAAAGAAATTATATGCCAAGTTTTCTAAGTGTGAATTTTGGTTAAAACAAGTTAGTTTTCTTGGCCATGTAATTTACGGAGATGGAATTCAAGTTGATCCTGCGAAGATAGAAGCCGTTTCTAAGTGGCCTAGACTACTACAAAGGTGTGAGAGATAAGAAGTTTTCGGGTTTAGCGGGCTACTCTGGGAAGTTTGTACAAGATTTCTTGAAGATAGCAACTCCTCTCACTAGACTTACTCGAGAAAAACATCAAGTTTGAGTGGACAAAGGAGTGTGAGGAAGCTTTTCAGACGTTGAAGGATAAGTTGACTCATGAAGACTGTGTTAGCTTTGCAGAGGTCTTTGATAACTATGACGTGTATACTGAGATGCTTCGAGTCAAGGTTTGGGATGTGTTCGATGCAAGCAAGAAAGGTAATAGCTTACGCCTCAAAGCGATTAAAGGTTCATGAGAAGAACTATCCTACACATGACTTGGAGTTGGCGGCGAGTGGTTTTGCTTTAAAACGGTGGAGACACTATCTTTATGGAGTTAAGGCAAGAATATTCACGGATCATAAGAGCCTTAAGTTCTTTTTCACTCAAGAGAATTTGAATATGAGGCAAAGAAGATGGTTGGAGTTTGTGAAAGACTATGACTTGGACATTCAATACCATCCGGTAAAGCAAATGTTGTAGCGGATGCACTTAGCCGGAGACCGGTTAATGCTATCACTACTTTGCAAGAAGTGGTCGATCGATTAGAGGCGGTTTGCGATTCAAGTGGTTGAACGGGAAGGTGAAGCTAAGTGTTTTGCGCCATTGATGGCAAGGTCAGAGCTGTTAGATGATATCCGGGCAAAGCAAGATGAAGACCCAGTGTTAGTTGATTTGAAGCGCGTAGCTCGAGAGAAACCTACAGTGGGTTATCAGTTGGATAAGAGTGGACATCTTTGGTATGGTAATCGTTTGTGTGTGCCTGATGTTGATGGACTAAGGCAGCAAGTCATGGATGAAGCCCATAAGATTGCCTTTGCGGTTCATCCAGGATCAACCAAGATGTACCGAGACCTCAAAGAAAGGTATTGGTGGCTTGGCATGAAGTTGAATATCACAGAGTTTGTGGCAAAGTGTGATACATGTCAGTGAGTTAAAGCAGAGCACAGAAGACCAGGAGGTTTGTTGAAGCCTTTGAAAGTACCGGAATGGAAATGGGAGAACATCACGATGGACTTCATCACCGGTTTTACAGACGTCGAAGAGTGGCCATGACATGATTTGGGTGATTGTTGTGAGACTCACGAAATCAGCCCATTTCTTGCCATGTAAGGTTGACATGCCTATTAAGAAGTTCACTCAATCTGTATTTGGACAATATAGTGAGACTTCATGGTGTGCCTTTATCTATAGTATCCGGCAGAGATAGCAGATTCATAAGTCACTTCGGAAAGGGTTGCAAAAGGCTTTTGGAACAAAGACGGACTTGAGCACGCCTTTCACCCACAGAGACGGTCATCCGAGAGAGACAATCCAGACTCGAGGACATGCTTAGAGCTTGCGTTCTTGAAGTAGGGGATCATGGGATGATTTCCTCTCGATGGCAGAGTTCGCTTATAACAACGATTATCATGCTAGTTTGGGGATGCCACCGTTTGAAGCCTTGTACGGTAGAAATGCCGGACTCCACTTTTGGGATGAAGTTGGGGAAAAGCAGTTTGACAGGCAGAGTTAGTTCAAGAAAGTAAAAAGAAAGTTGAGTGATACGGAAGAATCTTAAAGCCGCCAAGACCGGCTGTAAGAGTTGGGCGGATATCATCGAAGAAGACCGTTAGAGTTTGCGATTGGGGGATGAGTGTATCTACGACGAGCTTCCGATGAAGGGTGTTAAGTGGTTTGGGCGAAAGCGGAAACCGAGTCCGAGATATGTGGGGCCTTTGACATCATCGAAAGGATTGGAAAGTTAGCATATAGACTTCGGTTACCGGAATCAATGCTCAGGGTACATAATGTCTTCTATGTATCCATGCTTAAGAAGTGTCTATCTTCTACGGATGTGGAATCTCAGTTTGATCCGGAATTACTTCAAGATAATCTAGCCTACGTTGAAAAGCCGGTTAAGATTCTGGATAGGAAAAAGAAGGTAGTCAAGAGAAGGATAACCCCTTTGGTCTTGGTGCAATGGAGCAATCATTCACCAAGTGAAGCGATATGGGAAGAAGAAGATGTGTTGACGAACCGAGTTACGAGTTTGTCGACCTTCCAGTATGCGTTCAAGTTTCGAGGACGAAACTCCTCTTAAGGGGAGGAATGTAATATCCCGATTCTCGAAAAAAGGGCATTTTAGTCTTTTAACGAAAAATCGAATATTATATTTATTTTAATTTTGGAAATAAAAGAAAAAAAAGGGAATTAATGGAATAGGTTTTAATGGGAATTTAACTTCCATAAGTTAAAAAATAGAGAAAACGGTTCATCAGAGAAAGAGGCGCAGGTTTTGAACCAAAAAGAAGGAGAAGAAACTTTTGTTAATCGTGGCTAATCCGTTTGCTCGGCTATGCAGACTTCTCAAGGGAAAAACGCTCCACGTGACGCAAGGATCGTGTGGATATAAGTTTTGTTGGGAAATGTTAGGTTTTTCATCAATTTTGGATTTTACGTGTTTCGAACAAGTTTGAGTGTTCAAAGTTTTTCCTTTCGTAGCTTTTGTGATTAGAATCTTAGTTTGATCAATTGGTTTGATCAATTTGTAGGTTGGTGTTAAAGGCTAGGTTTTTGGCTACCAAATCATAAGTTTGGTTGTGTTGCTCGCTATACAAAGGTACCGGGGTTTTCATATTGAATGACTGATACTTTATAATGATTAATGTGAAGTAAGGGGTGTTCTACGGTATTTAAGTATGTGTTTATTTATTCATGATTGTTGCTATTTTATATTTACTATATGGTTGTTTCTTTATTTTTTTTTGTATATCATTGCTGCTGGGAATTGCCGAAAAAAAAAAAGAGGGGGACTTTGATCTGCAATGATGCATGTGCTTGGGTAGTTGGGTGCCGTAGGAAAAAAAAAAGGAGAAAGGGAAATGTATTCTTTCATGTCCTAGCAAGTTGTTTTTGAACAATAGATAAATAAATATATGAATTGAAGCAGAAGGAACGAAAAGCAGCAGTAGAAAAAAAAAGAGTAGCAGAGGAAAAAAAAAATGGTTGGAGACAGGGAGGAAAGAAAAAGATTAAAGAAACAAAAAAAAAAAAATGGGAACAACAGCATTTTTTTAAAAAAAAGAAATAGAATAACTAAGTGTTTAATTAATTTGTTTGTAGGTGGTGGTATACTAGAGTATGGTTTGGAGTTTTTTTTTATATGATCTAAATAACATTAATAAAAATTCATGAACATTACAAAGCCATGAATAAGCTTCTGATGCGTTTGGTTCTGCACCGAATGTATTCTTTAAGGGAATTGAAGTTCGGGACCGTCGGAAGAGTAGAATTGGCCTTGTGCTTTGATGAGTTAGTATTCATCAATGTCTGTGTAATTGCTAGATTGAGCCTAGAAGTCTAAGAAGAGGGAGTAGGGAGCTTTTGTTCTGAATGAACTTAGGTGGCCAGTTAATCATTTAATATACGTATTTGACTAGATAAAAGATTAAACATCATGAGAGCTTGGATAGGCACGGTACAATATCGGCCATGTGTTGGTTGGCCGATAAAGTGGTGATGGTCACTTTGCCGGATTCTAGACAAAGCCGATTAAAGTAGTGATCATACCGCCGGACAACCTCACGAAACGAGATAGTCATTCACCGGATAGCCTATAGAGCTAGCTTGGTCAAAGTGAGGTGATTGTCTTGGGACCGCTAGAGATTTATCTCTATAGGGTTGCGCTCTTTTGTCTTAGTGCATTTCTCACTAAGTGTAGTGCCTCGTAAACATGATGTAACAAAGATAAGCTAAGCCTAAGTAACCCAGGGACCTCATATTATACCATGAATATAATGTGATAGTTAGATGTAAGATCATGTTCTTTTGGCCTAATAACAAGTTGTTGTTTGATTAGTTTCCGTTATAAAACGCATGATTTCAATAGCTTCTACTCGTTACTAAGATGCGTATGTACTTACCCGTTATATGTTTTGGGATGAGAAGATGAAGCAGGTTTTTGATGAAGATGAGTATGAGCGAAGATGTTTGATGCTTTTGGATACTGAAGTTAACTTGTGTTGAAGTTTTGAAGACTTTTATTTATTTCAAGTTTAATTACAAACTATGTTGTTAATTCATTTTGAATGTTGTTTTTTTTGTGTTTGACTCGTTTAGTGGCCTTTGTTGTAAGACTAGATCGTTTGGCTTCTTTTGTTTTGGAATTGATGTAAGACGTTTCAATTTCCATTTTGGATTTTAGGCAAAGATTGAATCTGGTTTTGTTGGTCTTTAGATTTTTTTTTCCCGAGTCGTTTCTTTCCGCATTGTGTTTATGATATATGACGTAAGGCTTATGTATAATATTGGATTATATTTAATATTATATATGCCGGGCGTTCGTTTCCGGATAAGGACTCGGATCCGGGAACGGGGCGTCACAGTAATCCATCAAATATTCGGGTCTGACCCGGTTTCATCTCCTCCACTTTTGCAACCAAACCTGCATAATTAATAGCCTAGCTACAAGCACCAGTAATAAAAAAAATATGGGTAACCCCAATTCTCAAAAAACTCTTTGCTCCTGCGCATCATCACATCAATTACATAAAAAAATGGGTCGGGTCACCATACTCATCTAGAAACGATTCAATTCCTTAACTCAATTTCCTGTGCAGCTGATTGTGAAATAGTTCGACCCAGATTTGGGTTCGGGTCGAACTCCCTCGCCCATACGTTCTGGCGGCGGTGGTGGGTTGGGGATATCGGTTACTTCGAGAAAAGGGTGGCCGAGTGGTCAGAGGAGAGGTTAGAGGGGAGTATGAGTATATGTTTGCAGTTGTGATAAGAGGACATGCGTTTGCATAACTCTATGCAGGGGAAAAGATGGCCTTGACCAAAAAATGCCAGCACCGAGATTTCTGGTTTAATGGATTCCATCTTCTTTTGCTGTAATTTTTGCTATTTTTTTATGGGGTGGCGTCGCCATTTGTGGCTGTAGAAGAGGAAATAATTCAGGTTTGTTAATCAATGGGAGAATATCTTAGGGGTTGAATATCTTATGGATGAAGAAAGAAAAATTGAAGAAGATGAAGTTATGGAGATGAAGTTGAAAAAGAATAGAAAGAGGGTAAAGTAGGGGAGGGAGGACAGTTTTTTATGGGGTGGGGGTGTTTTGTTAATTTCAAAAGTTTTGGAGGAGATGATGATAATATTAGAATCTGGTGGTAGTTAAAAAAAAGTTTGGCAAAAGTGTTTTTTTTTTTTTTAAACTTTGCCATAAAATAAAAAATAAAAAAAACTTTGCCATAAAAATGGGGTGTAAAGGTACCATGAAATATTTGGTGTGGCACAACAAATAGATTTTATCATTTTCATATTAATAGGGTGCAGTGGTAGATTGGTCGGGATACGAATAAATGCTCCTATTATTAAATGAAACGTTAATAGTACGAGTAGACTAGAATGTATTAGATATCTTCAAGTTAATCAACGTCTTTTCAGATCTCTTGTCGGCGTAAATGGTCCGTAATCATTTGGCCAGAAATCGGTTGAAGGCGGTTTTCGAACGGTATATTACATGCAGTTGCAAACGGTTGGTGACGTTTCTTATTTTTCTTCATCGATTTAAAGTCCTACCATACTTAAATTGGTTAAAGAATTTTATCATAATAATATATCAGTATTATTGTCATCAACGGTGGACTCATGTCCCCAAATGGGTTCGCGCACCCCACTAAAATAATAAAAACTCCATATTTTATCAATAAAAAATATTCCGAACCACGTAATAATGATTACTTTAAAAAAATATATTACGGATCCCACTGAACAAAATTTCTAGATCCGTCACTGATCTGCTTGATAATAAAACAAAGGGGAAAAAACATTGTACCCACCGTGGTTTGCCAGTCGAAGCATTTATCTCGTGGTTTAAAAATATATGGTTTACCCTCCTAGCGTTTTTCACAAACCCTAAACTAACAATTCTCGTAGATAAAAAATAATATTCTGCTGAAATATTCTTATTTTCAGTGTTATTCCTATTTTGTCATTCTTTTAATAATCTAATTGAACCGACTCCCTCTTCTCGTAAAAAATAACACCGCAGTCCCCTACTTGGGTGTGACTGGGGTGATTTGGCTACAATTTAAATGCGACTTATGTGTTTTCCGGTGAGATTTCTTCTTGGTTTGCCAATTGAATGGGCAAAATATAAGTTTGACATTATCTTTACATCACTCGGCTTAATATTAGTTCAAATACTAGTCTCCATGTACATGAACAAATAAATAAAACTGGTCATAGACAAAACTTATAATCACTCGGCTTAACCAAGACCCTGTCACTAAATAAAAGCCTACCAAATGTTATGATCAATGTACTAAAAACAATAGCTGCAAGATCTTGGGTGTGACTGGGGCGATTATTGAAATGAAGGGCAAAACGAAAATAACATTAAAAATGATTATATTCTGCTTGATTATTATTTTATACTTATCGAAATTGTTAATTTAAGGTTTATAAAAAAAAAAAAAAAAAAAAAAAAAAAAAAAAGCAGCAAACGGCATATTTTTAAACTACGAAAAGATGAATGCCTGGATTGAGAAACCACGAGGTTAAAACATTTTTCCCCTTAAAAAACAAGGGAAATTTATTTAAAAAGTGCATGGTGATGATGATGATTCAAGAAGCGCTTGATTTGGAGTGATTACAGTTAAAAGGGTTTGATTTTGTGTGTAAAATGAAGGGTTTTAGATGAAGAAGCAGCTTTTAAATGAAGAGGTTGGCCAAAGTTCTTTTAAATGAAGCACTTTAAAAACAAACGTTTTTTCCCTTAAACAAAGCTTTCCGTTGAAATGAAGTTTGTCTAATACGACGCCGTTTCATTTCGTCGACAAGCAAAACCACCTGTCTGCTTACGTAATCGAGTTCCTCAACTCAGCTTCCTCTTCAAATCCGCTTCAAGATTCTCCGCACTGAACTATTGAATTCACAGAGACTCAAGCTGCTAACAAAATTGAATTCAGATAAAAGCTTAAAATGCTTGGGGACGAAAACCAAACACCTACTCGGTAATTCTTCTCTTTTTTACCTTTTTTTTCAGCTTGCATGTTCAATAATTATTTGCGTTAAGGTTTATTGCGAATTATTTTCACATAGAAGTTGAATTTGAAGTAGCGATCTGAAACACCTTCTTCTCGTAGTAGTTTTGAGTTTTATATATGGATAGGTTTTCGGCATAGAAAAGTTGATATGCTGAATAATTTAGCTTAGAGACTGCGAAAATGAGCGAATTTTGCTTCCGTTGAACTTCAGAAGCCTTTATTTTGTAAGTAGAGTTGCAGGTGTGCTACAATGAACAACTACATTAAATGCTGAAAGTGATTTTTTACAAGAATTTGTTCTTTCTTTTGAATTTTTTCATTGTTTGAATTTGATTGTTGCTAAAAAGTGTAACATGAATGTAACTCCTCATTCACCTCCCGTATTACTTATTTTGTACTGTCTAAGTTATAAGCTGATTGACAGGTTTGAGTTGCTGAGTATGGTGAGGAAGCATTCTAAACTATTGGGGAAAACGATAGTAGAGGAAGAAGATGCATCTGCTGTGGAAACGGATCCATCATTTTGGCATGATGTATTGGATTTGTATTTTGTCCGCGGTAGGGAGGCTAGATTGCGACAGGATGATGATATGTTATTCTTCGTTAGGAAATTGGTATTCTTTATTCATCTTTTGATACTTGAATCAATCCTTGTGGTCCTAGAGGCTCAGGGTTGTCCATATTCATGGTGTTCTTTTGATAGGATATTGATGGACATGGATCAAATGGACACATGGCGGAAAATTCCCCTTTCTTTGTACGAAGATGGACACCTAAGGTAGAACCTTGTTAGAGTTACATATCTAGGAACACGACAATGTTTTGTGATAAATTACAAGGTTATGCTGCTAGGAGGTGGATGTCTTGGAATAACTGGACGTTGTCAATTTGATGATTAACCAAGATTACACTGTGTGTTCTTTCATTACAGTTGGACGAATTAGTTGGTGAGAACTCGGTGGAAGTGGATTGGAGACGCTCACTTTACTTGAATTTGATTGCTCATACCTCTTTTAGTGTGACAGTTGCAATTTGCAGGTAAATTTTACTGTTCTTTTGTGCCATTTTTAGGTTTCTTAAAAGACCAAACATTCCTTGTACGATCATGTATCTATGTGGTTGAACTTTTTGATGGTTCATTCTGGTTGTATAATTGACGGTGGGGTCAGTGTAATATATTATCACTTGGCCAAATTTAGTAAATTTACGTATTTATACGTTTCTTCTGATATTTTCTTATCAGTACTTGTATTTTTATTATTAGCTCAAAGCGATCTTTGTTGTCAAAAAAACACATAACTTTGACTTATTGAATAACATCTGTGGATCTTTGTTGGACCTTTATTACTTTCAGTTCACATGTATGAAATTTATATTCTTTTTCGTATTCAATGTTTAATAGTATTAGTTGCCATATCAGCATTAATTTTATTTTTCTTTGTTATTTTATTTAACTAGACAATAAAATGCATTTCTACTAAGAGGTGATAAGAATCTATTTAAATAACATCAGCTAAAGAGCTTTGACTTGCCTTTGTTGAATTTGTCTTCATAATATTCTCTGCTCTGAAGTCATCAGGTGCTTCGGAATTATCATAGTGGCCAAGGCAAATCATTGTCTCCTATATACAAGGTATCTGCATTTATCATACTTACTGGTTGGCAAAGGATGTTCTTCCCCAAATGATACCTTCCTGAGTCGCTTTGGATCCTTTGGGTTGATTTCATTAAAATGCATCATAAAATTGTCTCCAAGATTGCTTTAACTACAAGGAAAACCTTAGGATCGAGAATTGAATCTGGCCTAGTGGTAAAGGTCACTGCACTTCCTGGGTGAGAACAAGGGTTCGATTCCCATCCCCTCCCCCAGAGTACTTAAATATTCCCTTTCTCCCAATTAAAAATAAAAAAAGAAGGAAAACATAGGATCGACATTAAACTGGAAAATTGAAGGATAATACACTTGCAAAAAGTTCCAATAAGCAGCTCACGTATGTCAGAGTCACTTATATCATTTCCTTAGATGTGTAACGCATGAGATAGACAGGTTATTACTATACTTTGTTAGCTTCTCTTCGAAGACATTTTTTCAGATGCCAACGCACTTGTCCTTTTGGCTTTTTGCAGGTTGTTAAGACTGTATATGCCTCCCCAAGTCGAATCCATTTCCATTTGGACTCAAGAAAGGCAGGTTTCTTTTCATTACATATAAGCTGGAACCATGTTTCTATTTTGAATGTAATAGCCCAATTTTCTTTTGTTTGACTGCAGGAAGTAGAAACAACGGCTGCTTATCCTGAGATTTTTTTTGCTGTGGATGATTTTGATTCCACATTTGATGCAGTGGTAAATGCCCATTCTATAGTGGATGAACTTTCTTCTCATAATTAATTTGTGGTCTTAAGAGTGCATTTTAGTGACTTTGAATCTATTACATTTACTGGCATCTGAACGGGTAACTATTCAGGCCTTTGGACTATCCCCTCGGGCCACCATGGTGATAACTTAATTTTCTTTACTTGTTTTTAATGAGAACATAGATCATTCTCTCAGTACAACAATAGTTACCCCCAACATAAAATAAGAAAAAGAGATCGTTTAGTGTTTATTGTGACATCCAGATTCCAGGCTGCTAATATGTAGCTTTTTGGGACGGTAACTACTGAAGCTTTGTGTTCTTCTAAATTTACCTTTGATTTGAAAATTGTGTAGGGCTATAGATTATTAAAGGGAGTTTAGTTTAGTTTAGTCTATTTATTTATTTACTCTTTAATTCAGTTGGCATTGCCAAATAACCAGGATCTGGTTTCTCTAATTCTTGAATGATATTTATTACAATGAGACTTTTTTCCCTCCATTCTAAACCCATGATTTTACTCATGCCCTTCTATATTTTTTCACAAACATGCTTATATTAAGGCGTATCACTTATATTTACATACAGAAAGGCCATTAAAGGGACTATTCTAAGTGTTCTAAAAATCGGCCCAGGCGGCCGCCTAGGCGCTAGGCAGCCTCCCACCGATCCCATTACGCCCTAGGCGGACGTGTCTAGAGGGGTAGGGTCCGAGGCGGGGTTTGGGCGGGTTCTAGGCGGCGCCTAGGCGGGTCCTAGGCATCAGGGCTTCTCTTGAATCTTGGCTCTTGACTCTTTGAAGATTGGAGTTGAGAGTCAAATTCTTGACTCTTGAGTTCTTTGACTTATTTTAACTTAAGCTCATGTGTTTTTGTACTTTAGTTAGTCTTTTCACTTTTGACACATTTCCTTAATGCTTATGCCATATGGTTTATTGATTTATGTTGGTCAGCGATAGTATTCTTTAAAAAATAAAACATAAAAAATAAAAATAAAAACCAGGCGCCCCATCACCACCTGACTAGCGCCTAGCGTCCTGTAGAACACTGCTATTCTTTATGGTACTTGTACAAGTGCACTGATGTATTTTTCTTCATTTGTAGGTCTTAACTGAAGTGGACCACTGCTATTGTGTGATCCTCGACGCTAATAATGGAGCGGCATTTCCTTGTGAAAGTTCATTGCAAGATTACAGTCAGGATAGTTCTTCTCCGAAAACAGACATAAATTCGGGAAAGATAAAAAGTTCTAAGGTCTCTGTCAAGGACAATACTTCATCTTTTGTTATATAAATCAGCTTTTGTCTTGCGAGTTTAATAGAGCTATCCTGCTGCATTTCTTGTGTATTACCCCCCCACCCCCAAATCATCTGGGCCAGGAATCTTCTGGCTCTTGAACATTCGACTTGAAGGGAGGGCCATAAAAGCAATTTGCTTCAATGACTATTCAATATTCATATATGTTGACGGATACATTAATATATTATGGGTCACATTAGTTTTTTCATTTTATGCCACCTGATAAAAGTGGTTGTAACCTCAGCAAGTGCTCTATATTAACTAGTAGCATTAGATTTGCTTCAAGAGTGTTGATTTACTCCTTTTAAGGCATATGTCTTGTGTTTTACCCCAATTCTCTATCAAGGGTGCTTTAGTTAATTGTTTCTTTCCTTTTGTTACCTGCGTCCCTTTTCCAGCTTTTTTTGCTTTGATTTTATATACCCATGCCTTTGGATTATATTGATGCTGCGGTGGTTTGAGATTGCAGATTACTCTCTTTTCGGGATTTGTTAGCTACCAGATGGTCCGGGATGCATATGACGGTCAGCCTAAAATTCCAAATTTTGTACCATCCTTTAAAATAGTCCATTCCTTGAAAATTGTGTGTTTGAACTCTTTCTTTAAATAATCTGTTGATGCCTGTTTTATGATGCTATTTACAGCTGGGAGGTCTGGGTTTGGCAGCCTCCTATCGTTTGCTCATTCAGCGGACAAAGCAGATCGTCTTTACATGAAAGGTCCAGGAGGGCATGGTGAAGTTGAAGTGGCTGTATCTGGTGTTGTAGGTAATTGTAAAAGAAACTGTTGTGTCATTGTTATTGTGGACGTAGTATGACTTTCAGTTATCCTGTTTTCTCTTATTTCGAAAATATGAACTGAATAAACTGTTCTGGTTGACTTTTGACTGAAATATGTTTAGTCCTTTCGGTGATTCGTATCTCATGTTAATTAGTTTTACATATCAACATTTCAGATCAAGGCAAGGAATTGGACCATCATGGAAACAGAGCATCTGGATTGGGTAAATTTGTTCGTAGGGCTGCATCCGTTGCCTCAGTTGCAGCAAAGCATGCTTATGCGGCTGCCTCTTCCTCTAGTTCTGATGATGAAATGCTTCCTCTTAAATGCTGTTTAATGTCCATATCATTGCCCTGGGAGTACATTGCTCATGATCTTCTATTCAAAGTGAGCTCACTTGGAAGATTTTGATCGTTTCTTCAAATTATTGTTTTTAAATCATTAGACACTTGTAACTAATTCGTGTTTGAACCGATTTTTAAATTGCAGGGAAGCCCTCCAGTAAACTTGTAGGTATGTATATGTATGATCACTGGTACTATCCTTGTCATGATATACATTATCATTCAGCTTGACAAACTTCTCGAGGTGAATGCCATAGTAAATTAATGAAATAACCTTGATCACATGGAGTTTGATCTGGAATGAAACGCTGCGGTTGTAGGCCGATATGTATAGAAGGAAATCTATCACTTGTAACAATGCATGTCATGCAGCTGCATTTAGTAGTATTAGGTTTAGTGTTGTGCTATGTTTTGTATTGATGAAGATGATGGGTTCATTTGGTGAGTTATGTGGAGTTAGTTTCTTGTACTGTATAGATGATTTTGTCAAAATTACCCTGCAAAAGTAAAAGTATTCTAGTTTTTACCATTGATGTCTTGGCCCTTTGCACTTCATTTTGATGCTTTGGCTTTCAAAATTTTATTTTTTATTTTTTATTTTTTTATACGGCTTCTATTGCCACCACGATTTTGCTTCAATTGACACCCTTATTCCTGGCACCTTTAAAATAAAATTTGGCACCACCATAATATTTTTGTTATCTTTGTGCAACACAACGTCTGTGTCATTGACGTTTGTTTTCGCTACGGGCTTCACCAACGTCAATGGCACTGATATTACAGTTACAAATGTATTATTGGTGTAAATCGTCAGACCCACTGACGTTGTAAGTGAAACACAACGTCGGTGGGTTTGACGTACGTACCGCGGTGCCGAAAAGCAATTTGGGATAGTGGTCAGAGAAAAAAAAGGACAGTGGTAAATTCGTGGTTCCGATAGAAACCGCATTTTTTTTTAGGAAATATCTTATCACATAAAATTTTGTCTTATTACACAGTATTTTGTTTGAAAATATCTTTTCACACCAATTTTTGTCTTATCACACATAAATTTATTTCCAATTTTGCCCTTACTTTTTTTATTTTACGCGCAGAATGTGACACATTATCCATACTGAAATATGGTCAGAATATACGTGTTGAGAGTCCACACTGGTTGATTCTGACCATCTTTTAGGTAGAATGTTTGAAGTTTTTCAAACTCATATATAGTTATAGCATCATTCTGACCAATATTGAGTCCGGAATACTCTACACATTCAGACTAGAATTGGATCAGGATAACAACAAGTTTGTTTGGAAATATCTTTTCTCACCAATTTTTATCTTATCACACATAAATTTATTTCCAATTTCGCCCTTATTTTTTTTTGTTTTACCCGCAGAATGTGACACATTATCCATACTGAAATATGGTCAGAATATACGTGTTGAGAGTCCACACTGGTTGATTCTGACCATCTTTTAGGTAGAATGTTTGAAGTTTTCCAAACTCATATATAGTTAGAGCATCACTCTGACCAATATTGAGTCCGGAATACTCTACACATTCATACTAGAATTGAGCACCACTATTGATTCTGACTAAATTTCAGTCAGAATATTAAAAGTTTTTTTCACTCAATTTTAGTCAGAATGTCTTTGTGACCGGTATTGAGTATGAAAAACATTCAAAATTCTGACTAGAATAAAATAAGTATAATGATCGTATTCTGACTCAAATTGGGTCAGAATGGTTGTTGTGTGAATTGACCATAAATTGGCCAGAATAGTATATATTTTCCGGACTCTTTTACGGTCAGAATGACAGACGTGTGAAATATCCAAACGAAGCCCACTCTCGGCTCTTGATAAGTGTAAAATAACATTGGTGTGAAAAGATAGTCCCTTTTGTTTTCCAATTTTGCCCTTATTTTTTTTGATTTACGCGCCTACATTCTGACCGGAGTTTGGTCAGAATGTAGGACATTATACCTACCCAAATGTGGTCTGAACAATTTAGTTTATTTTGACCCGAACATGGTCAGGAAAACATTACATGTTTAACCTCTAAAATGGTCCGATACGTTTTCGAATTTCTTATAGCGACGTTTTTATATTCTTACTTGAGATAGGGTTATTCCTACTTAAACGTGGTCAGAATAATTTAACTTATTCTGACGCGAACGTGGTCAGGAAAACATTACATGTCCGGCCTCTAGAATGGTTCGATACATTTTCGAAATTTTCAGAGCGCCGTCGTGTTAGGATAGTGATCCTAACTAGGGTTTGAAGGTAGAATTGAGGAAGAAGAAGGGGAAAACAGAGAGAAAAGAAGTAAGGCGGGAAAGACAGTTTTATTAATATTCAACTTGAGCGATGATACAACGCACTCTTCCCTTATATACCTCTTGGCTCAAGGAGGTAAGGGACCCACACAATTATTCTACACTTTAGAAATATCTAGAAATATCTAATTCCTAACATCACCCACCCCCTGAGACCTTACTTGTCCACAAGGAAGGGAAAATTCTGGAAACTGTGCTAAGATGAAGGTTGCATCTTCCCAAGAAGCCTGGCTTTCATCTAGATTCAACCATTTGATTTTCCACTGTACAACTGCCTTATTATACCTCTTAACAGATCTGATCTGGAGCACCTTTTCTGGGTAGACCACTATCTCACCTTGCTGATTAGTAGTAGGCAGAGAGACAGAAGGTTGGACATCAGCACCAATACACCTCTTGAGCATAGATACATGGAACACTGGGTGTATCTTGGATTCAGCAGGGAGCTGCAGCTTATAAGCAACTTCATTAATCCTGGCCACAATCTTGAAGGGTCCAAAATACTTGGCAGAAAGTTTGAGATTCTTCCTTAATGCCACTGAATTTTGCCTGTACGGTTGGAGCTTCAGAAATACCATTTCTCCAACCTGAAACTCCTTCTCTTTCCTGTGCAAGTCTGCATAGAACTTCATCCTGGCCTGAGCTTCCTCTAGATGGCCCTTAAGTTCTTTGATAATATGTTGTTTTACGCCTCAAAAATCCTCCACCCGAAGAAACCGATCTGTGCAAAGCGCCAAGGGTAGGGGACTCTGGGGAACATACCCATACAAGGCTTCAAAAGGGGTAATATTAATGGCAGTATGAAAGTTAGTATTGTACCAATACTCAGCTAAAGGCAGCCACCTTTTCCATTTTCTAGGCCTCTGGAATGTCATGCACCTGAGATACATTTCAATGCACTGGTTTACCCTTTCTGTCTGCCCATCAGTTTGTGGATGGTAGGCAGAACTGTATGATAGTTTTACCCCAACCAATTTCATGAGATGGCTCCAAAATTCTGAAGTAAACACCTTATCCCTGTCACTAACAATGCTTTCTAGGAGCCCATGCAGCCTGTAGATCTCCATAAAGAAACAAGAGGCTACTGACTCAGCTGTGTACCCTTTCTCCATAGCTATAAAATGTGCAAACTTGGTGAACCTATCCACTATCACCATAATCACTTTCTTCCCCTCAGATTTTGGCAAACCATCAATGAAGTCCATACTGAGCTGTGACCAAGCTGTTTCAGGGATAGGTAATGGTTGTAGCAACCCCTGTGGTTTGTCATGTAAACTCTTGCATTGTTGGCAAATGACACATCTCTGAATCATCTCCTTTACATCCTTCTGTAAGTTAGGCCAGTAAAACAGCCTTTTAATTCTGCTATAGCATGCTCTGACCCCTGAGTGACCCCCATAGGACTAGAGTGAAGTTGCTCCAGGAGCTTCTGTCTTAGTTGACCAGTAGCCCCCACATAGATCCTCCCTTTGTACTTCAGCAGGCCCTGATGTAAGGTGTAATGAGGGCCAGGGGCTGTTGCAACCATCAGGCTCCTTAGTTTTTCCTCCACAACTACATCATTTTTGTAACTAGAAGATATTTCCCCAACCCAAGATGGGGTTACTGAGCTTACTGAGCTTATAGCACACAACTGCCCATGGTTCTGTCTGGAAAGGGCATCAACAACTATATTCTCACATCCCTTCTTATACTCAATAGTGAAATCAAGCCCCATCAATTTAGTGACCCCCTTCTGTTGCAAGGTTGTAACAGCTCTTTGATCCAGCAGGAATTTGAGGCTCTGTTGATCTGTTTTAATCACAAAGGGTCTGTTTTGAATGTATTGCTTCCATTTAGTGACAGCCATGAGGACTGCTAGTAACTCCTTCTCATAAATGGACATCCCCATCTCTTTTGAATTAAAGGCCCTGCTCAAATAGGCTACTGGTTGCTTATTTTGTTGTAGGACAGCCCTCCTATAGAGTGGATTAGGAGGAGTGAACGTTTCTTCCAGATTCATAATACTTCAGAAAATCACAAAGTAGGAATTGCTGAAATGCATTTGAGAGGAGTTGCTGATGTGTGGTTTGGAGGATTGATTTCCGGTTCACCTTACTTGTCCTGGACCAAATTTAGAGAGGAGGTGTTGAAGCGGTTTGGTTGTAAATCGATGGAAATGGCAGTGGACGAGTTCCACCAGTTGAAGCAGATAGGGTTTGTGGACGAATACCTTGCGGAGTTTGAAGAATTGAAGTGTATGGTTCAAATGCAGTGCCCTAGGCTTACAGAATATCACTATGTTTCATGTTTTATCCGTGGTCTTAAGAATGAGATCAAGTCTATGGTCCGGATGCTGCAACCTGCAACCATGTCTGCTGCAGTGGAGGCTGCTAGGTGTCAGGAATGTGTGCTTTTGTCCATAAATCACAGGCCCCTACCTAGAGTCACATACAATGGAGGACAGATTAGGCAGACACAGTTGGCACCCAAGGTGTTTGATAGAATGCCCCAGACAGAACACAAACCTATATTACAACGGGCAATCACACCAAAGGAATTACAGGACAAGAGGTCACAAGGCCTCTGTTTCAGATGTGATGAGAAATTTACACCTGGACATAAATGCAAACAGAAACACTTGCACTTTATTGTAGCAGAGGATGAAGATTTTGTTGAAGAAGAGGACTATACCAAGGCAGATCCTGAAAAAGCATCACAGCTATCAGTTTATACAATGTCTGGGCAGGTGACTACAAATACATTTAAGATCCATGGGATGCTCAAAAAGAGGCCTATAGTGATCCTGATTGACAGTGGAGCTTCCCATTCCTTTCTGGATCTCAAGGTTGCTAAGGAGGCTGGTTGTAAAATGGTGCCCAGCCAACCTATGCTAATCACGGTTGCTGATGGGAATACCCTTAAGAGTGAGTTTAAATGTTCAAATCTCAGCTGAAGCATGCAGGGGATCCCTTTTAGCCATGATATCAGGATGATTCAGCTCAGGGGTTGTGATATGGTCCTTGGAGTGGACTGGTTGGGGAAACATAGCCCAGTAACATTCAATTTTCACACTATGTGTCTGATCATTCACATGGAAGGGCAACCATTTGTGTTGAAAGACATACCAACTGAAGGCCAACTAAAGATGATCAGTGGTAAGAAATTGATGAGTAGTTTGAGGAAGGGCACCTATGGTCTCATGGGGTGCCTCAGCCAAATTCAGGGAGAGTCACCCACTGACACTCCACCAGATTTGTTGCCTCTGCTGAATGAGTATCAGGATGTATTCACTGCACCTACTGGCCTACCTCCCAAGAGAGGCTATGAGCATGCCATTCTATTGAAGGAAGGGACTGATCCCATCAAGTTAAGGCCATACAGATATGCACATAATCAGAAAGATGATATTGAGACACTAGTGGATGATATGCTGAAACAGGGGATAGTCAGGCACAGCAATAGCCCCTTTGCATCTCCAATGTTGCTAGTTAAAAAGAAGGATGGCACTTGGAGGGGATGCATTGATTACAGGAGGCTGAATGACATGACTATCAAGGATAGATATCCTATCCCAATAATAGATGATTTGTTGGATGAGCTAGGAAAAGCAAGAGTTTTCAGTAAAATTGATTTGAGGTCAGGGTTTCATCAAATCCTGATGCAAGAGGGGGACACACAAAAAACTGCATTTGTCACTCACCATGGACACTTTGAATTCTTGGTCATGCCCTTTGGCTTGACCAATGCCCCTGCTACATTCCAGAGGAATATGAATGAACTTCTGAGACCATTTCTAAGGAAGTCGGTGCTTGTGTTTTTTGATGATATTTTGGTGTATAGTGCTACCATGGATGAACATAAGCTGCACTTAAAGGCTGTTTTGGAAGTGCTGAGAGTTAACAAATTCTATGCCAAGATGACTAAATGCTCTTTCGGACAAGATAAGGTGGAATATTTGGGGCATGTTATACATCAAGGCCAAGTTTATGCTGATCCATCAAAGATAGAGGCTATGGTCAATCGGCTCGTCCTCGAACATTCTGAGAACTCCAAGGGATTTCTAGGCCTTACAGGCCACATGTAAGATTTGTGCCTTCCTATGGTGTCATTTCCAGACCACTCAATGACCTCTTGAAGAAGGAGGGTTTCACTTGGAACCCCATAGCCCTAGAAGCCTTTGAGAAATTGAAACAAGCAATGAGTACACACCCTGTTCTGACATTACCAGACTTCAATACTCATTTTTGTATTGAAACAGATGCCTGTGGGAAAGGACTAGGGGCTGTCCTACAACAAAATAAGCAACCAGTAGCCTATTTGAGCAGGGCCTTTAATTCAAAAGAGATGGGGATGTCCATTTATGAGAAGGAGTTACTAGCAGTCCTCATGGCTGTCACTAAATGGAAGCAATACATTCAAAACAGACCCTTTGTGATTTTCTGAAGTATTATGAATCTGGAAGAAACGTTCACTCCTCCTAATCCACTCCATAGTAGCTTCACCAGAAAAAATAGGAAAGTCGAGCTTAGGAATCTTACATGCTTGTTCTGATTTCTCACTTTTCGAAGTAGTCTCAGCCGAATCAACCTGAACTTGCTCTTCTCGTCGTGGAGTAGGCAACAATCCATCTCCTAACACTGCTGCACCAATCGTTGCTGCAGTAACCGGTGGCGGTAGTGATGATTCGAGCTTCTGTTCTACCATAGCAAAGAGTTCCTTCATCATTTGACGAAGAGATTCGCCCTGAGCTACGATCTTATGATCCAATTCTTCGAACTTCGCATTGAACTCCTCATTCATCTTCTGATGTGATGCTCTGAGCTCATCAATCGATTTGGCGGCCATGATTACTGATTACAGGCGTAGGAAGGACAGTCTCTGATACCAGATGTTAGGATAGTGATCCTAACTAGGGTTTGAAGGTAGAATTGGGGAAGAAGAAGGGGAAAACAGAGAGAAAAGAAGTAAAGCGGGAAAGACGGTTTTATTAATATTCAACTTGAGCGATGATACAACGTGACTCTTTCCTTATATACCTCTTGGCTCAAGGAGGTAAGGGACCCACACAATTATTCTACACTTTAGAAATATCTAGAAATATCTAATTCCTAACACGTCGTCATATTCTGACTAGAAATAGGAGCGGAAAACGTTATTTTTCGGCTGTAAAAGCGGTCGTATTGTTTCTCAAGCGTCATATAATAATATCTCTTTATTCGCACCAAAAATTGGTGCGGAAAACATAATGTTAGAGCCAGAATAGTGCCGAATAATATACAATCACGACTCATTTAGAAGTCGAGAATGATATGTGTGTTGAATGTCAAAACGAAACTCACTCTCACCCTTAGAATGTGTAAAACATGTTTTGTGTGAAAAGACAGTCTCTTGTTTTATAGCCGACTTCACATTGTGGGATCAAAACTTGAGTTGGTGGTGTTGTATTTCATTCTGGAATAAAATTTCTTCACAACAGATTTGATCATTTATACATCCTTTATCATACGTACTATGCTGAAACATGCAGGATTTATATGCTGAATGTCTTGAGAGAACACTATTCAATATCAAACCTCATCAAAATTAAATCAATAATCTACATTTTTCTTCCTAAAAGATCTTGATCCAGGGGTTTGTGTAGCTTTGACTATTCTACTATCTGCCACACTCATATATTTCTTACAAGAGAAAGCAGTAAATTTACTCAAATTTTCTTTTCAAGGTTAGTTGACTTTAACCTTGTTCTGCCGTGGAAATTGTGGCATTGTCTTTTTGGGTTGATCTTCAGGGATTTTATTCATCTTGATATTTACAGAATTCGAGAAGAAAGTAACGAGGGATATTTATATATATATATACTAGTGATGGTTGCCGTGCAAGGCACGGCGAAGAACGGCCCCGAGAATCTACTCTTGATTGGTGAGATAGACCGTAGGAAGAAGTTGAAGTTATGCATGAAACAATGGGGGGAGAATCTTGAAGAGCCTTTGAAGATGAAGTAGTCATTTTTAATTATCTTTACATAATATCTTTCGCGATTGTAAGTGTGTGACCAGTCCACTTTTACAGTGTCAAGTGTCAACAGAAACTTTAGAGGCAATGGATTCTAAGTATTGGTTGATGATTTTCAATTCCTCTGACCATGGTTGAAAAGACATGGTTGTTTTAAGCGTGATGATATCTCTTTCCAGCTCCTGAAGATGCTTCAGATTAGAAACACTTCGATCTTGTAGACAAGGTTCCCTTTCTGAACAGTTTCATACATTTCTAAATATTCTGATGCACATCTTGCAGCGATCATGTCGTACGCGTTGAGTGTCTGTCATACCATAACAGAACTTAGCACACATCTCGAAAGCCATAGGTCCACCAGGTATATCACGTATGTTGATTTCATCATTGTTCTCCTCATTGGTCATAGCAACAAGCCTTTGCAGACGGGCACTCTTCGATAGGAGAGGGAACTGTAGCATATTTAAAGCAAATGAGCACCCACAAATCAAACAAAAAATTTAAGCATTGTGCCAAGACAAAAATGTTGTTGGATACAAAAATATTCTTTTGGACGGAGTCTTTATTGAACCTGAATGTTAGATTTGTGACAAGAATGGCATTATTAGTCACCCAATGCAATAGAAACAATAACATCATGACATTTGAACAAGCAGGCATTACCAAACCCGTGTATTCATGCGCATGAGCAAAAAACATTTACCTTGTGGATGTAAAATTTTACATTCCCAACAGCAATCACGATATCAGTTGCTAACTCTGTTGCCACATACCTGAATTACAAAACGGTTACAGTAAAATTGTACTAATGTTCATCTCACATCGTAATTTAACACAAAAATCGAAAACTATCAAAACAGGACTCAACACACAGGGGTTGAGATGTAGTATGCAACATAACATGAGATGGAAAGGCGAGAAATTAGACCATGAAAGTTGAAATAGCATCCAAAAAAAAAACGGGTGGATGGACTCGGATTCCAATTCTGCAAGGCAAACTGATAGTAGAAGACTATGGAAAGAAAGGAGAAAGCAGTGAGAACATTTCCAGTATCAAACCAGCATGTTGTTAAGTGATAAAATTAAAGTGCGTATAGAAATGGTGTCAACAAAATCCATGCCAGATGAGGACCCTTCTTCAAGACCAAAACCACTTCTTATGTCTGCAAAACCCTGTCTTCTCATTGTGGGTTCCATGCCCTTCATAAAACAATCAACTCAAAGTCCATGCTAACCATGTCCCTAAAGAATTGTAAAGAAAAAAGGTAAAACATAAAATCAAATGTAGCCATGCAATATGGGGGACAACATATGCAATCTGCATATGGCAAAAAAACTTGCTATGACATCTGAAGTACATAAAAACGATAGAAGATCCCTTCATAAAGCTAATATGGTTCGAATTCTCAGCATAGTATCGCATAAATAGTGTATCAAACAGATGGCTAGCATCGCTACTTGTCATATCACTGGAAAAGTAACAAATTAGATCGGACTGCACAGATAAAACAGAAACATTAAACATGAGTTAATACACATAATATCACTTCGACTTTGTTGATTGAAGACTGAAACTGACAGACAGATTAAACATTTAACATGTTAAGAAAGATTTCAACCGATTAAGACACAAATTATTACCAACGGTCTTGTTTATCAAAATATCCATGAAATTCCAACAACAAAATTAAGCAGCCATAAGATTTCAATACCAGCTTGAAGAATGTCATCCAAAATGCACAACAACCATCACTAAGCCATTTCAAAAAAGCAGCTGAGCATCAACCAAAGTGTAAACACCGAAATTGCAGCAGCAAACTTAGCTCAACAACACCAATTGCAGCAGCTAAACTTGGCCCAAAAAATGCAGCTCAGAATCCTGAGAAAAACAGCACCCATATCTATTGCAAGAGAAAAAAAATATATACTAAAAAAACAACTAAAAAATATGTAGACAAGAAAGAGATTTGTAATAAGTACCTTTCTTGTTGCAATCCTTGTTGGATAAAAAAAGTGGAAAACCTACAAGAAAAAACATACACATATTAGAAGGGGAAAAACCATAAAGGCAGAAGGTTATTATGCTTACTCCTATAACATATAAGATTATACACACACAAAGCTAAACACCAGGCATATATAAATCCGAGATTATGTAATCAGAAGAATGTTTAAACACACAAAGCTAGCACACAAAATGTTCAAACACACAGTAAAAAGAAGAATGCAAGGTAATGGAATGTAATTAGTTAAAAACACAGCAATGTAAGAAGCTAAACATTGTGTAAGAATGTTTAAATACAATAAGCTAAACACACAGAAAAGAGGAATGCAATTTTACCTTCAGGAGCATCAGTATCAAAACAGTGGTAGTTGAAATGTAAAGCCAGAGCCAATGGATTGCGTGGGTGCTGACACCTTGCAAAGAACCAACAATAAACAACAAAAAGGAGTGAGATTGTGAGAACATTTCCAGTATCAAACCTAGTCAAAACCAATACCACCTATTCCTTGTTTACACCAAAAAAAGCACCCAGATTCTTGTTTATTGGATAAAATCAAAAAGGAAAAAAATGAATTTTGATGCAAGAAACCCTTTGTTTATGAAGAAGGGGGATAGGACCGTACCCAGAAAATGCAATAAGTAAAAATATAAAATAAAAACTCTGAAGTTCATCCATCTAATTAAGAAGAATAATTAATGGACAGTACCCGGCATCTCTGTTCTTTACATAAACCCATTAACGGGCCTGGTATCACATGTGGAAATAGCAGCACAAACTCTATCCTGCGCCTCCCTTATCATCTTCTCAAACCTCGACCTCACTGAAGAGCTTACGTTCACGTCCTCCGGAGAAGAAGACGAGGACGTTGCCTCGTCGGAGTGACGGAGGAAGGTATGAGGCCAGTGGGCTTCTGGGATCTCTTTTTCGATCATTGGAGACGAAGAGGAGTTCGAGGCGGAGTTAGTGGCTTGGAGGCGGAGGTGGAGAAACTGGAAGATCGGGAAGTGGTGAAAGACCGAAAAGCGGGTAGCAACCCTACGTAATGTTCTGATTTTGTTGCTGTTACATAAATCCATTAACGGGCCAGGTATTCATTGGGCTAGTTTCACTGGAGTCAATAAAAGACAAGCCCAAACGGGAATTAATTCACCAAAACAGTCGACGTGTACACCTTGAAGCAAAAATGCACAGGCTTTATATAAATAAGGATAAGGATAAGGATATCAAATGCGTTTGATGCATTTATAACTGCAAATTTGTTTAGTTTCAGAGTAATTAGCGAAAAACGTGAAAAAACAAATGTCGAGTATTTTATGCTCCATAGTTAAACTGTTGATTAATTTTCAAACGGATGAAACGATAAAAACCATACAGTTTAAATACATAATAAAACTATATAGTCTGTATGGTGTCATACGGTTTCTTCACACCGTGTGGAAACACCACATAAATATTTCCAGTAAGTATTAGCATCAGAGTCTTTATCTCCACCTTTATCCCTACATGTAGGGAAAAAAATAGGGAAGAAGCAAAAACTCTCCTGCATCAGATACTTTATCCCCACCCTACGTTGGGGTGGATGAGCGATGTCACACCCCAAAATCTGCATGACATGTAGCCTATCCTTATCATTTTTTTTTTTTTTTTATTTTTATGAAACGATTTTATTTTTTTTTTTCTTTCATCTTGAAATATACCAGTTGAAATATAATGAATGGAGAGTAAAATTGGAATTTAAAAAGTAAGTTTTGAAAAATGTGTGTGTTCAAATATAAATAGTTGGAGTAAAATTTTGAATTTTAAAAATAATTTTGGAAAAATGTGTGTGTTCGAATATACCAGTTGGAGTAAAATTTGAATTTGAAAAGTTACCTTTGACAAAATTATTTATAGTTAAAAATGAATATTTTAATGTTTTAAGGATAGAGATAGGGATCTTTGATGTAGAGTATTGTGAATTTAATTCATCAGTAAAGTAGGAATATGTATTTTTTAATAGTAAATGTGAAGATAGGGATAGGGATTCTCATGGGAATACCTAAAATACGGAGGAAAGTGTAAAGGGGTTGCCTTTTAACTTAGACTATTTTTTTTTTTATTCTTTTTTTATCAAAACCCCCACCTCCATTATTGCCCATAAACTTCTAGGAAACCCAAACCTTATCACCTTCCATATTCTCTGCAGCATTAACTCTCCTCTGTTCCATCTCAAAAGCTTCTTCATCTTTCTAACGTATCTCTGTAGCCTTTTTCTTAACCGAAGCTTTCCTCTTTCTGAATGGAAATGAAGAACCTTTCTGGTTCTATGTTTCTCCTTCATCTCGAAATAGCAGTGAAACGTTCTGATGTTGGAAGCCTGGATCTCTGTTTCAGAACAAAAGCGTGCTCCATGTGATGCTGCCTCGGTCCGTGAAGGTGGATGGACGTTTTCATCTCTGACGAAATCTGAGTTTGCTGAGGCTTTGACGGAAAACTGAGGCCGATGATGTTCTCTCTAAATCAAACCGAAAAACTGATCCTTCAGGGAAGTTCCCGTTGCTCCTCATTTTTGAGTCTGAATCTGCATGCTATATGAACAAAAACTTTCGATATTTGTGAAAAAGGTGCAATCTTTATCTGATTTCTGTTTTCTCTCAACTGGTTAAAGGCTTAATCATGATGATGAATGGTCTAAACGTTTGACACCATGATTAGTACTTGGTTAAAGTAACCTTGGTCAAAGACTTAAACTTTGCTTGTTTAGTGTCTCTTAATATTTGTATTATGTCTGTGACCTGTATATTCGATAATTTTTCTCTGAGATTTTGAATTGGAAATATGATTAAAATCAATAAATCATGTTTTCTGAGCCTGATTGACTACTTTTCGCCCCCTTCTTGGTCATTTTAATGAACATCTTCCATCTCTAATTTGTTTATAAACCTAAACTATAATTTTCTTATTTTTTGATCCAAATATCTTAAGCTTACTTTTTTTTTTTTTTTTGTAGTTTTTGTATTGATATGTTGCTAGACTAATTTCTTTCTGTAAAATGTATTACAGCTTAGAGCGGTAGTAATGGCTCATGGTAAAAAAGCCATGGAAATAAGAGTATGTCCCACATAAATTGATACCCAGCGAAGCAATGTTGAGAAATTTTGACATTACCAATGGCCTTTCCATGATTTTATTTTATATGAGAGTTGTCAATCGCCCCCATCAAATCACCCCTGCTCCCCCTCCCCCCGCCCCGCCCCCCCCCAATCTATTTTTTTACTTTTGTATGTAAATTTTTATTATGATGATAACTTTTATTTAATAATAAAATTTATATTTTTGAAATCTATTACGCCCTCCATCCCAATTCGTTTGGGGTACATTCCTTTTATTGATGTCTCAAAATAAATCTTATTACTAATGTTTAGACTTAAATTGATTTCTTAAATGTCTAAAATATCCACATATCAACAATTATTGAATAATGTAAGGACAATATAAAAAGGGGTGTAATTGTAAATTAATCAGGTATTACAATAAATGATGTTTCATTAAATTTCAAGAGTTTCAAAATGTTCCAAACAAATTGAGACGGAGGGAGTAAACAATACCTATCAAACAAGCCTAATATTGAATATGTAATAATGTATTAAAAAATTATTTTAACGGACCTAATATAATATAATATTTTATTTATTTATATTATTTAGTTGAATCCGTTTAAATTTCAACGGACCAAATATAATAATTTTATCGAATCCAACTATATGTTTCAATGAACACTAAAAAAATCAGACCTCATTTAATTATAATTTATTACATAGAATAAATACAAACAAACACATAATTAATCTACATTTCTTCCGAAATATTGTCTCGGTGGATCCATCTGCATTACATCGTACCACAGTTGAATACGTGCTTGATAATCATGAGTCCATCCGTCTCGATTCGCTCGATAATTTCCATTTCATGATGGGTGATACATGGTAATTAGGGTACAAGAAAACTTGTACAAAGTGATTTTATTAATACGACCGATATTATATGTTGTCATTTGAGTAATCGAATCGTTTGGGACCTCAACGGCAATTGAGTATGACAAGCCGTAGCTTCCCAATCGAATGTGTGCTTTACAACATTGTATCATTTGAAGCTAAAACAACCCCAATTGGTGCAGCATCGTACCAGAATAACTCTGGTGCTGATGGTTCGAAATATTCAAGTCTTCTTAGTATCCTTGATGCCAATCTTTATGAAATTAAAGATTATCATACATCTCCCGGTTTTGCAACATCTCTTGCATAAGATTCAGTCGTACCTGAGCCCATTGGTCTTCAGAACCATGGAGTAGCGCAGCTATCGCTTTGAATCCACAATGACCATCGGCTTTAGCATCTACACAGTGGGAAATATAACGCTGATACTGCTGAGGAAATTTTTGAATGAGGGGATCCCTCATATTTCTCCCTTGTGATTTTGGAATATGTGGAACCCCTGTTTGTGTAGTGGAGAATGAGAAGAAAGGTCTGCGGTCGTTGTTCTGCTCATCTTTTCTTCTAGGTCGACCATTTTGTTCTGTGTTGTATGCTGGGGGTCGAACTGTGCAATGAGATGGATCTGACATGTCGATAAACCTATCAATCATAACATCACGACTAGAAGGATCCATTTCATTTAATCTTTCAAAAAGCTGAGCTGCCTTGTCGGGTTATACTCCCTCGTCAGTACACTTGGGGACTTGCGTGGACAACTTACTCCAGTGCACGTTGATAGCATTTTGTGGATACAGTACAATATCGTAAGCACATGGCAATCCGTGTGTCAATTTGATCTTATAATTGCAATTCTCTCATTGGTAGGGTAGAAGTTTTAGAGCACGTTCTAACTGCTTACCAATTAATTGCATTGCATTTAATGAAATGTGACCTCTGATTTCACTATAAATGTCATCGTGTAGATGTTTATGTCGTGGAATGTTGAGAGATTTCTGGAACGACTTTTTAATACTCCCAAATTGATTGTCCAATATCTTTTCAATTTTCTGAAAAAATACCTTAAAAGTGATGCCAAAGTATCCCCGAAATATCCTTTGAGTCTCGCATGTGCACACTCCACCCTGTAATTTAATAATACAATATGTTAAATAGGGAATGTACATACAATATTATTTAGCGTAGTATAATGAATAAATAGAGGTTATATGAAAGTTACCTTTGACTTGAATGACTTTCGGGATGCATAACATTGTTTACATATGCATTAATAAATCGTTCCTTATCAGGACGTAACCATGTATTCCAAAGGTACTTTATGACATGATCATATTTTGAAAAATCATTGAGAATGGCATTCCACCTCAAATTCAAAGTCTCCGGTGTCGATAAATGAATAATCGATTGCCATTAAAATTCTTCCCATCTCGTACCAAGCATAGACTTGCAATTCTTTCATTACACATCGATTTATATGTCAAATACAAAGAATGTGATGTGCGGAGGGAAAGCATTCTTCAATGGCATCGATGGCGCTAGATCCTATCTGAAACAATCATCGATGGTAACACATCTCTTTTTACCATCCTTATCTTTAACGTATCCAATACCCATGTCATTCGCTCTTTCATTCATTACTCAAATATGCAAACATAATAGAAAAGGTTAGCATTGTGGATGTGATACCCACAACCTCTAAGCGGTAACCCATACTCATTAATCTTATGCATTGCGCCCATAATTAAACATCGGCGAAAAATTGTGAGATAGCTTGTAGGATGAACCCAAATAATATATGTGATCTCATTGGTGTGTTCATTTTCAAATAGTCGTGACGCGTAATTTTTATCATTTAATTCTTTTAAGAGCGTATCCAACTCGAGATAAACTCCTAATCGTTTTCTTTCTTATACATTGCCTTCACATTGTAAATACTTACGATTCCGTAGTAATTGGCGGGTCTTGTTTTTTCACAACACTTAGTATTTCTCGAGGAGCGATGATATTGACCATGTCATGCACTAATTGCTTACAGGTTGCGATCCAACCTTGAAGGATACTCATGTCTTTCAAAACACTCACTCAATTTGGTTCATGGTTATGAAGAACCATTAACAACCTTCAAACCCCACATCACACGTCGGGGTTGTGCTATTCTGAAGTTTAAATGGACAATTACATTTTTCGTTCTAAAGTATCCTTTGCATTGTATGCCCATCGGGTGGAGGTTTGTACAATCCTCCCTTTCACAAATAAGAACGCATCTTGGCATTTTTGCACCAATCATTTTACAAGATTTATCTATAACAATCACAAAACCATTTTTCTTACCAACACTCTGTACCTTATCTAACGTAGTATCTCTACTTTCAAATATCTACAAAAATAGATGAGTATGTATAAGCACAATATTATACAACAAAAAATCAAAACAAGCAACGAATATGGACAATAACAACAATAATATACTCACAGTCGTCACCGTAAATTGAATTTGTGTAATCACGCTCTCCCACTCAGGACGCCTCCTCACTTCAGGACGCTAAATAATGCTGGACGCTCTTCTTACTAGGATCATTATTCGTAAAATCGTTTCCAAATGCCTAACTACCCGAGAATGAGAAATTGTAGTGATCCATGATTTTCTATTATGAAATACGAAAATTCCTCATCAGGATGTTTTTTTTTTCAAAGTTAGAAGATGTGGTGAAAGTTAGAAGATGGGGTCAAAGTTATGATATAATGCATATATATATATATATATATATATATATATATATATATATATATATATATAAGATGATTGAAGATAAGAGAAAATCCGAATATATAGGTAAAACTGAAGATAGGTGGATAAGAGAAAATCTGAATATGTGGATAAATTTTTTAAATAATATATTTCTAAATGAAGCTGCGGAAAGTAAGATTTCTTGTAGTGTCGGACTATTTAATACAAACACATCTTCAGAAATTTAGAATGAGGACAATGTCAGTGAAAGGGTAGAGAAGAACCACAAAGGCAAAAAGATACAAAGGTAGATGCGGAAATTAAGTGTAAAAGAGCAGCATAAAACTGAACTTGCACTTCCTAAAATTCCAAAAGCAGAGCAAGTCCAATAACATTCATTATGGCAGAAGTCAACAAACAATGCATTGATTTGTAAATATGAAACCAAAACAATAATGATGAAATTTTGAAGTAACAATATGCTTGAGCACCAATTTATTTTTCAATTGTGCTTATCTTAGTTGGTGTCATGGCTTCAAAATTTCATCATTGTTGTTTTGGTTCCATATTTACAAATCAATGCATTGTTTGTTGACTTCTGGCATGATGAATGTTATTGGACTTGCTCTGTTTTTGGAATTTTAGAAAGTGCAAGTTCAGTTTTATGTTGCTCTTCTACACTCCATTTTCGCATCCGCCTTTGTATATTTTTGCCTTTGTGGTTCTTCTCTACCCTTTCACTGACATTGTCCTCATTCTAAATTTCTGAAGATGTGCTTGTATTAAATAGTTCGACACTATAAGAAATCTTACTTTCCGCGGCTTCATTTAGAAATATATTATTTAAAAAATTTATCCATATATTCAGATTTTCTCTTATCCACCTATCTTCAGTTTTACCCACATATTCAGATTTTCTCTTATCTTCAATCATCATATATATATATATACATGTATTATATCATATCATAACTTTGACCCCATCTTCTAACTTTCACCATATCTTCTAACTTTAAAAAAAAAACATCCTCAAGAGGAATTTTCGTATTTCACAATAGAAAATCATGGATCACTACAATTTCTCATTCTCTGGTAGTTGGACATTTGGAAACGATTTTACGAATGATGTTCCGAGTGGGGAGAGCGTCCAGTACCATGAGCGTGATTACACAGCCGAATTTACGACTGACCATGTTAGTTATTGTTGTTATTGTTCATATTCGTTACTTGTTTTGATTTTTGGTTGTATAATATTGTGTTTATACATACTCATCTATTTTTGTGGATATTTAAAAGTAGAGATGGTATGTTAGATAGGGTAAGGATTGTTGGTAAGAAAAATGGTTTTGGGATTGTTATAGAGAAATCTTGTAAAATGATTGGTGGAAAAATGTCAAGATGCGTTCTTATTTGTGAAATGGAAGGATTGTACAAACCTCCACCCGAAAGGCATACAATGCAAAGGGACACTGGAACGAAAAAAATGTAATTATCCATTTAAACTTCGTGGTGTAACACAACCCCCAGACGGTGTGATGTGGGGTTTGAAGGTTGTTAATGGTTCTCATAACCATGAACTAGCCGAGTGTTTTTGAAGGACATGAGTATCCTTCAAGGTTGACTGCAACCTGTAATAATTAGTGTGTGACATGGCCAATAAGATCGCCTCCGAGAAATACTTAGTGTTATGAAACAACAAGACCCGTCAATTACAACGGGAATCAGAAGTATTTACAATGTGAAGGTAATGTATAAGAAAGAGCAGTTAGGGTGTTTATATGAAGTTGGATACGTCTTAAAAGAATTAAATGATAAAAATTACGCGTACGACTATTTGAAAAATGAACACACCAATGAGATCACATATATTATTTGGGTTCATCCTACAAACTATCTGTCAATTTTTCGTCGGTGTTTAATTATGGACGCCACGTACAAGATTAATGAGTATGAGTTACCGCTCTTAGAGGTTGTGGGTATCACATCCACAATGCTAATCTTTTCTATTATGTTTGCATATTTGAGTAATGAGAAAAAAGAGCGAATGACATGGGTATTGGATACGTTAAAGATATGGATGGTAAAAAAAGGAGATGTGTTGCCATCAGTGATTGTTTCAGATAGTGATCAAATAGCGACATCGATGCCATTGAAGAATGCTTTCCCTCCGCACATAACATTTTTTGTATTTGGCATATAAATCGTGTGTGTAATGAAGAATTGCAAGTCTATGCTTGGTACGAGATGGGAAGAATTTTAATGGCAATCGATTATTCATTTATTGACACCGGAGTCTTTGAATTTGAGGTGGAATGCCATTCTCAATGATTTTTCAAAATATGATCGTGTCATAAAGTACCTTTGGAATACATGGTTACGTCCTGATAAGGAACGATTTGTTAATGCATATGTAAACAATGTTATGCATCCTGAAAGTCATTCAAGTCAAAGGTAACTTTCATATAACCTCTATTTATTCATTATACTACGCTAAATAATATTGTATGTACATTCCCTATTTAACATATTGTATTATTAAATTACAGGGTGGAGTGTGCACATGCGAGACTCAAAGCATCACTTTCAAGGTCTTTTTCAGAAAATAGAAAAGATGTCGGACAATCAATTTGGAAGTATTAAAAAGTCGTTCCAGAAATCTCTCAACATTCCACGACATAAACATCTACACGATGACATTTATAGTGAAATCAGAGGTCGCATTTCATTAAATGCAATGCAATTAATTGGTAAGCAGTTAGAACGTGCTCTAAAACTTTCACCCTACCAATGAGAGAATTGCAATTGTAAGATCAAATTGACACACGGATTGCCATGTGCTCACGATATTGTACTGTATCGTTTTATAGGCAAGCCAATTCCACAAAATGCTATGAACGTGCATTGGAGTAAGTTGGCCACGCAAGTCCCCAAGTGTACTGACGAGGGAGTATAAACCGACAAGGCAAATTTCACTTTTGAAAGATTAAATGAAATGGATCCTTCTAGTCGTGATGTTATGATTGATAGGTTTATCGACATGTCGATCCATCTCGTTGTACGCCTCGACCCCAAAGATACAACACAGAACAAAATGGTCGTCCTAGAATAAAAGATGAGCAGAACAACGACCGCAGACCTTTCTTCTCATTCTCCACTACAGAAATAGGGGTTCCACATATTCCAAACTCACAAGGGAGAAATTTGTGGGATCCCCTCATTCAAAAATTTCCTCAGCAGTATCAGCGTTATATTTCCCACTGTGTAGATGTGAAAGCCGATGGTCATTGTGGATTCAGAGCAATGGGCTCTGGTACGACTGAAGACCATGGTTCTGAAGACCAATGGGCTTTGGTACGACTGAACCTTATGCAAGAGTTGTTGCAAAACCGGGACATGTATGATAATCTTTATTTTCATAAAGATTGGGCATCAAGGATACTAAGAAGACTTGAATATTCGAACCATCGCCACACCAGAGTTATTCGCACGATGTCGCACCAACGGGGTTGTTTTAGCTTCAACAGACAATGTTGTAAAGTGCACACATTCGATTGGGAAGCTACAACTTGTCATACTCAATTGCCGTTGAGGTCCCCAAATGGCCGAAGCGCTACTCAGCGACAACATATAGCAATCGGTCGTATTAATAGAGATCACTTTGTACAAGTTTTCTTGTACCCTAATTACCCTGTACCACCCATCATGAAATGGAAATTATCAGGCGAATCAGACGGATGAGCTCATGATTATCAAGCACGTATTCAACCGTGGTACGATGTAATGCAGATGGATCCACCGGGACAATATTTCGGAGGAAATATAGATTAATTATGTGTTTGTTTGTGTTTTCTATGTAATAAATTATAATTAAATGATGTTTGATTTTTTATTGTTTATTGAAGCATATAGTTGGATTCGATAAAATTATTATATTTGGTCCGTTGAAATTTAAACGGATTCAACTAAATAATATAAATTAATAAAATATTGTATTAGGTCCGTTAAAATAAATTTTTAATACATTATTACATATAAATTAATAAAATATTGTATTATGTTTGATAGGTATTGTTTAATAGATTTCAAAAATATAAATTTTATTATAAAATAAATTATTAAATAAAAGTTATCATCATAATAAAAATTTACATACAAAATTAAAAAAAATAGATTGGGAGGGTGATTTGTGGGGCATTTGTCGATCTACCACTCCTTTGGGAGCCTATTTGTGCGGCTACCATTGTGTTGTCAATCTACCACTCTCATTTTCGCGTTTTAGGTGTTTTGGAACCAAACTAAACCCTAATTGGGAAGGGGAACCCAATAGGGAAGGTGTACCTTAAGATCGTGCACAAAGGTGAAAAAACGGAGAAAATCGCGAATCAAAATCGCTTTTTTTTGCCTTGGGTGGTATTCTCACAATTCCAACCCAAAAGCAAAGTGGTAAATCGCTAAAAATCCCGTGATTGATTTGTTGGGGGGGAATACTTGTGTGTAGAGAGGGATTTTGAGGTGAAGTGACGGGTGAAACGATCGTAACCACACACGAGTTTAAAGACATAATGAAGCTGTGTGGTGTGTGTGTCTCCACACGTGTCTCCACACCGTGTGGAGACACCACACAAGAATCACCTGGGGGGAGGGGGTGCACATATCTTTCTTTCTTTCTTTCTACTACTAATAAGAAAGAATCCGTTTGCTGACTTGGCAGCTTCTCCGCGTCCGTTCTCTCGCATTTTCAATTTTCTTTTCTTTTTTGTTTTTATATATATATATATATATATATATATATATATATTCATCCTCCTGCCTATGCTAATTTCATTTGGTTTGCAAAACGTTGGTTGTCTTCCTGCACACGCATTTGTTTAATAAATAAATAAAAAAACATAATAAAAAATTGGGAGTTTTATTGGGAAACGTTTTTCTTCCTCACCATAATTACGTTTCTGAGTTCCCAATGCATTTTTATGGTTGTGAGTCCACCGTACCGTATTCCGAGGTCCATTTTTTCTCTCGCATTTTCAATTGTATGTCTCCCATGTGGAGAAGATAGATGGACTGACTTCTATTCTCTGGCCACAGTCTAAGGGTAGGGGTCGAAGATACGTGAAAGAAGCATTCGGGTTGTGAAGGAGTTGTTCATGGCAGGAGAACAAACTCTTGGAGCATCTCCAACAATCATCCCCCAAATTTTCCCCAATTTGGGGAATTCTACCCCAAATATCTTACACCACCTCCAACCATCTCATCCCAAATCCTACCCCAAAAAAGAATATTCCATATTAATTTATCTATTCCCAAAAAAAAACTCCAAATATATTTATATTATCAAGTAGCAATAAATTTTAACAAACTTTGTAATTTTTTTTAAAAAAGAGTTGTAAATTTATGTCATAATAAATAAAATGCATTAAAAATATTTTTATTAAAAACGATAATAATACACATATTGAAGATTAAAAAAAAATTCTACGTTCACAAAGTGATTAAAATGCAAACATTCAATGATATTACCGGAATACAACCGTTACATAATACAATCGAAATAGAAAATTCAAATTACACAACGATAAAAGATAAATTACTTCTCTGAATTCGAATATTCTTCCTATAAATGATCAATCAAGGCATCACGAAGTTCATAGTGGGCTTCTACGTTTTGATACTTTATGACGCCGAGAAATTGTTGGAATCCAAGATCTTCATCCACCATTTCGACGCCTGGTGTAGCGCTTCCATTGCTTCTTGAATTGGTGCATCCATGTCACGATCATCTTCAACAATCATGTTGTGCATTATTATACACGCCGTCATTATATCGTGTAACTCGCGCTTATGCCAAAACCGAGCCGGTGCGGCCACAATTGCGAATTGTGCATGTAGAGTTCCAAAAGCCCGTTCTACGTCTTTTCTGCATGATTCTTGTATCTTTGCAAAATATTGTTTTTTACGACCACGTGGTTCATGAATACTTTGCACAAGAGTTGCCCTTTTAGGATATATACCATCAGCTAAATAAGAGCCCATTTATATTCTTTTCCTTGAATTACATAGTTTGCCGGAGGAGCGATAGCGTTGGCCAGATTGGCAAAGAGGTTGGATGCTTCCAAGACATTAATGTCATTATTAGATCCGTGCATACCAAAATATGCATGTCAAATGCATAGATCATAATCAGCCACTGCTTCTAGGATGATGGTTGGGGATCCACTTCTTCCTGAATATTGGCCTGCCCATGCAACCGGACAATTTTTCCATCGCCAGTGCATACAGTCTACACTGCCTAGCATCCCCGGGAAGCCACGTTCTTTGCCAATGTGCAATAACCTAGCAACATCAGCAGGCGTAAGTGCTCTTAGATACTCCTCTCCAAATACCTCAACAACAGCACGGCAAAACCGCTTCACACACTCTATTGCAGCGGACTCTCCAATTCTAATATACTCGTCGGTAGCATCAGCCGGGACACCGTATGCCAACATCCGCAACGCTGCTGTGGCTTTTTGGAAAGTAGGCAGACCAACTCTTCCAGATGCATCTCTTCTTTGAACGAAATAGTTGTCATGGTTTTTCACACCATCAACGATACGAAAGAACAAGTTGCGAGACATTCTCGAAACGACGTCGAAACATCGCTTCGTTGAATGTTGGATTTTCGTAAAATAGTCATTAAACAACTTACAATCACTGTTTTATCACGGTCGATTACTCACATGACTCGGGATTGAAACTACACGAATGTTTGGCTCATTTTGTGTGGTGACGAATCGATGAATAAGTTCATTGTATGAGTTGAGACAATCGAGAAATTTTCCATCTTCATCATCATTTAGAAAAAACTTGAACATGAATCATCGGATGAGAAATTCATGCAGAATGCTATTCTTAAGAAGGGTAGAAATTGAAAATGTTAATAATGGTAGACTAATCTCATTGCATCCGGATTTTATAACCACAGCTTACAAGTATTATTAATTGAAATTTCATTGGATACTCTCTTATTGGATACTCTTATTGCATTGGATTCTTTTTTTAACATTGGACACTCTTCAACTCTCCTATTTTCTCACTTAAATTATATATGCATGTGATTGTCTTTTGGAGTATTCTACTACCTGAATCATACAATTTTGTCAAGGATTCTTCTTTATCAGACTAGCCAACCCGTGAACATTATCACAATGCAGAGCTTTGGATTTTCTTCCATGTTTACTTTATTTGACATGGATACTATTTTATCCATACAATTTCCTTTCCTTTTTTTGTTTTTATCTCGTTGGTTTCCTATGGATTCCTTCAATACTTTATATATAAATACCAAATAGTTTCATTGTTTAATACACACACACTTCAACTAGCCAATTATATCCTTTGAATATTCTTAGTCCATTTCCATGGCGTCACTCCTTCAAAGGGGCACAAATTACACCCAAGAAGAAGATGAACACCTTTGTCTAGTCTACATAGATATTAGCCAAGATCCCCGAATTGGTAACAATCAATCCGGAAACGCGTTTTGGATCGAATTACCCGAGGTTATAACTCAACCAAGCCGCCCACCATTACTAAAGAGCGAAACAAAAAATCTCTAAAAAAACGTATGGGATTAATCATCACTGGAGTAGGCCAATTGAGGGGGAAAGATAATATTAATAAATGACATATAACGTAAGAAACATAATAATAATTGGCTACTCACGATGTCCTTGTCTGATGTACCGCTCTCGTTCCAATTCTCCACTTGCCGGATTTTCCCCCTCAATTGGCCTACTCCAGTGATGATTAATCCCATACGTTTTTGTAGAGATTTTTTGTTTCGCTCTTTAGTAATGGTGAGCGGCTTGGTTGAGTTATAACCTTGGGTAATTCGATCCAAAACGTGTTTCCGGATTGATTGTTACCAATTTGGGGATCTTGGCTAATATCTATGCAGACTAGACAAAGGTGTTCATCTTCTTCTTGGGTGTAATTTGTGCCCCTTTGAAGGAGTGACGCCATGGAAATGGATTAAGAATATTCAAAGGATATAATTGGCTAGTTGAAGTGTGTGTGTATTAAACAATGAAACTATTTGGTATTTATATATAAAGTATTGAAGGAATCCATAGGAAACCAACGAGATAAAAACAAAAAAAGGAAAGGAAATTGTATGGATAAAATAGTATCTATGTCAAATAAAGTAAACATGGAAGAAAATCCAAAGCTCTGCATTGTGATAATGTTCACGGTTTGGCTAGTCTGATAAAGAAGAATCCTTGACAAAATTGTATGATTGAGGGAGTAGAATACTCCAAAAGACAATCACATGCATATATAATTTAAGTGAGAAAATAGGAGAGTTGAAGAGTATCCAATGTTAAAAAAAGAATCCAATGCAATAAGAGTATCCAATAAGAGAGTATCCAATGAAATTTCAATTAATAATACTTGTAAGCTGTGGTTATAAAATCCGGATGCAATGAGATTAGTCTACCATTATTAACATTTCCAATTTCTCTACCCTTCTTAAGAATAGCATTCTGCATGAATTCCTCATCTGATGATTCATGTTCAAGTTTTTTTTCTAAATGATGATGAAGATGGAAAATTTCTCAGTGTCTCAACTCATACAATGAACTTATTCATCAGTTCGTCACCACACAAAATGAGCCAAACATTCGTATAGGTTCAATCCCAGGTCATAGAGTAATCGACCGTGATAGAGAAACATGTGATTGTAAGTTGTTTAATGACTATTTTTCTGAAAATCCAAAATTCAACGAAACGATGTTTCGACGTCGCTTCGTAATGTCTCGCAACTTGTTCTTTCAGACGTTGATGGTGTGAAAAACCATGACAACTATTTCGTTCAAAGAAGAGATGCATCCGGAAGAGTTGGTCTGCTACTTTCCAAAAGCCACAAAGCAGCGGCTATGCGGATGTTGGCATACGTGTCCCGGCCGATGCTACCGACGAGTATATTATAATTGGAGAGTCCGCCGCAACAGAGTGTGTGAAGCGGTTTTGCCCCGTCTTTGTTGTTGAGGTATTTGGAGAGGAGTATCTAAGAGCACCTACGCCTGCTGATGTTGCTAGGTTATTGCACATTGGCAAAGAACGTGGCTTCCCGGGGATGCTAGGCAGTGTAGACTGTATGCACTGGCGATGGAAAAATTGTCCGGTTGCATGGGCAGGCCAATATTCAGGAAGAAGTGGATCCCCAACCATCATCCTAGAAGCAGTGGCTGATTATGATCTATGGATTTGGCATGCATATTTTGGTATGCCCGGATCTAATAATGACATTAATGTCTTGGAAGCATCCAACCTCTTTGCCAATCTGGCCAACGCTATCGCTCCTCCGGCAAACTATGTAATTCAAGGAAAAGAATATAACATGGGCTCTTATTTAGCTGATGGTATATATCCTAAATGGGCAACTCTTGTGCAAAGTATTCATGAACCACATGGTCGTAAAAACAATATTTTGCAAAGAGACAAGAATCATGCGTAAAAGACGAGAACGGGCTTTTGAACTCTACAAGCACAATTCGCAATTGTGGCCGCACCGCTCGGTTTTGGCATAAGCGCGAAGTTACACGATATAATGACGCTTTGTATAATAATGCACAACATGATTGTTGAAGATGATCGTGACATGGATGCACCAATTCAAGAAGCAATGGAAGCGCCTACACCAGACGTCGAAATGGTGGATGAAGATACTCGATTCGACAATTTCGAGCGCCATAAAGCGTATCAAGAAATGTAGAAGCCCACTATGAACTTCGTGATGCCTTGATTGATCATTTATATGGAAGAATATTTGAATTCTGAGAAGTAATTTATCTTTTATCGTTGTGTAATTTGAATTTTTCTATTTCGATTGTATTATGTAACAGTTGTATTCCGGTAATATCATTGAATGTTTGCATTTTAATCACTTTGTGAACGTAGAATTTTTTTTAATCTTCAATATGTGTATTATTATCGTTTTTAATAAAAATATTTTTAATGCATTTTATTTATTATGACATAAATTTACAACTCTTTTTAAAAAAAAATTACAAAGTTTGTTAAAATTTATTGCTATTTTATAATATAAATATATTTGGTGTTTTTTTTTTGGGAATAGATAAATTAATATGGAATATTCTTAGAATATTTTTTTTTGGGTAGGATTTGGGATGAGATGGTTGGAGATGGTGTAAGATATTTGGGGTAGAATTCCCCAAATTGGGGAAAATTTGGGGGATGATTGTTGGAGATGCTCTTAACAACGAATCCTCATTACTTACAGTACGAATATGAGTTTGCTTATCACTGTCTCCATCTCCATACTTCAGCAGGAGTTGTGAAGTAAGAGAACAAAATTATTTTCTGCCTTCTTCTCTTCCTCTTTCTAAGCCTCTTCAGTGGTTTCACGGCCACATGGATATGTAGAAATCTTACCTTCGTTTGTGTTCTTCTGTGTGCGGTTTTCACTTCTCTGTTTTATTGCATTATTAATTTTTGGTTTTATACTGATTTTATTTCGTTCCTTGGGTGATGGACGTGTCATATTTCTGATGTATGTGTTGTTCCGACTGAGGCATGCTTCTTTCTCTTATTAGATCTCATCTTTGTTTCTTTGAAATTAACTTTCGGACCTCAAAGATGAGATCTCATATATGTTCCGACTGAGGCATGCTTCTTTTCTCACTTTGCTTTTGTTTTTGTGCATGTGCACTTTTTTAGTTCTTGTGGAACCCTATATATATGAGTTTTTTTCCTTATGAAATGCAAGACATGCTCAACGGAGATGATCAAATTTCGTATGAACCATCATTCTTTGCCAGGCAGGAAAAGTATCGAAAGGGTTTGTCTGATTAATGCTGACAGAGTTTTTTTTATTTAAAATTTGCAGATGTTGTTGTAAAATCCCACATCGGGAAATTAGCAGAAAGCTCACATCCATCCATATAAGTGTGAGGCATAAAGGTCTTGTCAACTCGGGTTAGCCCTTTTAGACCAAGCGAGAACGGCGGTCTAAGCAGTTGACCGGACATTTATGGCTCATGTAGCGCTACCAGCGCTGAGTCCGGGGCGCGCATAGAATGATATTCAGAGCCGACTATCAGACGGCCCTAAGCGCTGCACCGTATAAGAAAGATGGTGTAGTTGCCTCTGGTAGGGACGATCCAGGACCAGTCTTGGCCGTCCTGGCGAGGACGCCAGTCCCTTCTAAGGGGGTGAGAATGTAAAATCCCACATCGGTAAATTAGCAGAAAGCTCACCCCCATATAAGTGTGAGACATAAAGGTCTTGTCAACTCGGGTTAGCCCTTTTAGACCAAGCGAGAACGGTGGTCTAAGCAGTTGACCGGACATTTATGACTCATTTAGCGCTACCAGGCCCAGGGTCTGGGGGCGTTACAGTTGTCTTCAGATTCAGATCCACGTGAGTTTCTTTATGATCATTCTTTTTATTGACAGCTTCAGAAACTATTTTCATTGCTGCTACTAAATATTTATTGTTAACAGAGAAGCTAAGATTTGTTTTTATTTACAGATCTGAATCGAGAGTTGAGTGCTCGAAAGTTGAGTGATGTTTGCTTTACTCTCAAATGGATTTATTTATTCTTCAGGTAAAATGTTTAGTTCTTGTGGAACCATATATGTTTGCTTTACTCTCAAATGGATTTCTTATTTTTTTAGAATTGTTTTTTGTTTTTTTGACAGTTCTTTTTTAATTACTCTTTCAATATATCCAAGTTTGTTCCTTAAAAAAAAAAACATATCCAAGTTTAAACAAAACTCATTACTTTTGCACATGCTTTTTCTCGAGTACATTTCTTTCCAGTTTCCAGTAAGATTGTGGGTGTGTGTTTCAGCCTAGGTTGTTTGTTTAAGTTCTATTTTTTCTTATTTGCTAATTAACTATATTTTTGTTGTTGTTGCATAATTTCTTAAGGATGGACATTCTGCCGATTCCCATCGATGGGAGCAAATTTGGTTGTGTGAATCTTATATGAGTGTTATATTCGACACTAATGAGATGGCATAATCGTTTGATATGGTGCTTATGACCAACTGGTAGAGGCATAAAGACTTCTTTTCTTCAAATAATTGATATACACGTTTCTTTTGTGTTTGGTTTTCTATATGTTTTAGTGGATTTTTCTGCAGCATATGTGCCAAAGGAGGTGAAAGGTTCATGAGATCTTAGGAGTGTTGTCATTTAGAATTTTCCTAGAAAAGGTTCGTGACATCTTAAGATTATTTCAGTTTAATTTTTTTACAAAAGAACTAAAAAAACTTTGAAGAACTCTCCTATGAAGTAAAATTTTAATACACTTATCCTCATTTGCTGAAAGTATCCATGGCATTACATGATGAAATGCTTCATGCTTGCTATTTGCTGTTATTGCTACTGCTTAATGGTTGCTTATCCTGCTTCTGCTTCGTATTGAGTGTCATCTCATTAGTCGCTTCAATTTGATATTATGTTCTCTCTCATTTTTCTTTTTCCCATATCATAGTAGCATATATTTAAACTTTCTCCCTGGTAAGTAATATTAAAGTTAAAAGCTTTGGTCGTCTGAATTTCTTTGCATAATGACGAATTAAAGTGTATATATCATGTATATATGCAGAGTACTTGTGATCATGAGATTGTTTTTTTTTCCTTGAGATTTTCTCTGATATTTTATACATGATCAAAGGTGTCACTTCCCACCTAGCAGTTGATACCTTTTCTTTCCAACACATGTTTTAAGATATTTCATTTTCCTTTGTTTATCATTTGAACATTCTGTCATAGTTTGCCTATTGTTAAGACATGTGTTTTTTGTTAAGTGGTCTCCGTTTTGTAAGAATATGGGGGTGGCTCAAGTGTTATTCATTTCAATAGTTTTGTTTTTGAGTGTACATTGTTGGTCTATCGCCTTTCATGGTACTTTTGTACCGCTGCGCTTTCTTCCATAAATTCACATCCGCCGGCATGTTTTAGAGCATTTGTGAATTCTTGGAGAAGACAATTCCTGTAAAATAAATAGAAAGAATGAAAGAAAGGGGGAAGGAAAGTCACAGAAAAGAAAGGGAATAAAGGAGGCCGAATAGTGACATGGGAAGGAAATTGGTAGTGATGATGCTGTGAAGGAGGCTGAGGAATATCAACTAAAGGGCAACACATATGGTTCAAGATGCTAAAATAATATTGTTGAAGTTCAATCTTTCTTCCTAGAAAAAGGTTCAATATTTCTGTGAGCGTGAAGAAGTACTGTCCTAGAGGACAAAGAAAAGTATGCTTGGAAGATTGTAAGAAGCATGTGTGTTTACATCATTATTGCATGTAGTTGCAATGTAAAAACCTGCATCGTGTTTTTTTTCCAGTTCATTTAACTTCCTTAGTATTGTTTTCTAATAGCACAAGTTATAGCAATTAATATGAGGTGTGTTTAATATCAGGTGTGATTACAATCTATGATTCAGTCTGTTTAAGAGCACGTATCTAGAAGAGAGTAAAAACCATCTACCGGTGTTTTCTTTGGATGAAAGTTGTGTGGTGAGATTTCTTCACCATACAAAAGATTGGACATGGTTGATGTGTTGATGCTATCAAGGTTTTAATCAGAGTTGATTAGTTCTGTATTTTTCATTTGATCCATTGTTTTTTAAATGATGAAGGGGTTTAAACTTCTGGATAAAGGCATTTTACAAAAGGTAAAGCAAAAAGGTGCTTTCCTGGCTACATATGCTTTATTGTTCTACTTATTAAATAGTTGTTTCCTATATTCATTACTGTATACATTTATCTCATAGAATCTGCTATATTCTTTTACTTTTCCTCTACTGCATGTTTTGCTTAAAGCTCTCTTTTGTTAAACATTGTTAGCTTATTTCTAAAATACCGATTGCTAGTCTTCATTAGAATAAAAACACGGTTCTTCATGCTTTGCCTCTTCTTTATTGTCTATCTGTTTGTTTTTGCTTTGGTTTGTTGTGTTTCAGCGTGATGATGTTGACGTTGTCACGAGACTCATGACGGATCAATTGTTCTAACCGGACCGTATGTATTCTTGCTCCTTTACTTTTTCTTCTTCTCCGTATGCAGTTTTTATGCCTTTGTTCCGGTATTAATTTTTCAATGCATGTTTAGGGTAAATCAATCTCATGTTCACTGATTGTTGTTAAGCTTATGAAATCTCATTTACTATAGCAGGAGCAAATCGAAGAGTGCTTGCATTTCCTGCAGATTCTCAGATACAGGTTAGGCCTTATATATATATATATATATATACACAAGACATACATATTTCTATGATGTACCTATTGTGTGTTGCATCTATATTGCTGTGTATACCGTGGCGTTCTAAATGATGTTACTGTCAAATAGGAAAATAATGAAAGTGTTTTTGACATTTCCAAATAAAAACCTTTTAGAAATAGTATGTTGCTAATTCAGTATGCTCCAGAACTGAAGCTGCAAGGATAAGCGCAATAAGCGAGAAAGATGTTGTTGATCTGACTAAGGATGATGAAGACGGTGTTCAGTTCTTCACCCCATCAACCGAAAAATTGATTGAGGAAATTTTTGCTGCTTCACAGACAACCGTTATTGATGGTGCATCTCCAACTGTTTGTAAAAGAGTTCTCTCTTTCGGTGCTGTTCAGAAAGCTACAACTACTGTAAAGATCGAGCCTATTGATGATGACACTCTGATGCAGTCCATGATTGGAAGTTCAAACTCGTTGAAAGCCCGGTTAAGAAGACCAAAGGGAAGCTCAAGCAGAATTAGTTTCCATGGTTTGTTATGATGGCTCATTAGCTGCTATGCTCGGCTTGTATTTGAAACAACTCTTTGTGTTGAAACTTTTGCTTTTGGGATGGTTACATGACCTATTAAAAGCCATTAGTTTGTGCTGCTGAAAAAGAAAACTAATGGTTACTAATATCATGTTAAATGTATTATACTATTTTGAATCTTTCTCTTTTGTTTCAACCTAGGTATGATTATGTTCATAATGTCAAACGATTGACAAAAGAAGGTTATGTATAATATCTACATGTAACCCTTAGTTTAAACTTAATATGTATGTGGTTATAATTTAGTTACATACTTTTGATTCATGTATAATACCACCCCATAAGTAATAACATCTAGCATGGGCACTCCGTGCGTTGCACGGAGTCCCATTTTACTAGTACTCCCAAACAAAAAGACTGAAAAAATGTTTATCTAGAAGAATTTATATTAAATATATGAAAAGAAAGCAAGTTGTATCATTCAAGCTGGCTCTCACTGCTTCGACTATTGGACGGGAAGAGCGAAGCCTTTAAGTTCACGGGGTGAGAAAAGTGAGCCATTACCCAATTTTTCCTAAAAGAAAATCTACAATATTGATGTTGTCAGAATAAAGCTCTCAAGAAAAGAGCCACTACGGTTGCCCCCACAATGGTCCTCCCTATTTTTCTTATTTTCTGTTCTCGATTCACTTTTTCAACCTATACGCTTTCTTAAAATTACATTTCTTTCACATGTCAACTAAACAATTTATTTACCAAAACATTTTTTCACTTTTTTCTTTTTACTTTCCTACAATATCAATAACAGCAACTGAAAGAACAAAAAGAAAAGAATGATATCTGAAGATAACGGTTGGCACACAACAACGAAGTGACACAACGGTGATATGTTCGGTTGATCATTTTAGATTTACACCATTATCAATTTAGACACATTATAATCAATCATTGTGGTACAACCGTTGTGCATGTATCATTACTAAAACAAACAACAATTGAAATTTCTGAGGGATTTGTTCCAAAAATTTCCTCAGGATAATATTCTAATAAACATTTGATAGGATATGATTAACACATTAAAAAAATATAAATAAATTAAAAAAACAAACAAAACACCAAGAAAATTTTTGGGGGAAAGAAAAACAGAACTACTATTCATATTAACATACACCCTATTATTGGGGAGATCCTTAAATTTTTTTTAAAGATAAGGAACTAAGTAGAGTGTCATGGTAGGCTTAAAGCATGTTTGTCCACCTTATATCATATTTAGGGAGATGATAAATCATCCCCTGGATATGGTCTAGCCAGTAGTGAGTGGTAAAGTGTTATAATGATGGCCGGACCATGTCCTGGTCGGTTCGATCCTCAAGAAATGGGATTGACTTCCAGTGTGACAATACTTGATCTGCAAATGGTCTAAGGCAGCCCTTGACTCTAAGCCACTAGGTTACCTGATTAACCTCTCCTCACATTCCTGTGGGATCAGGGGTGAGGGGCCCCTTACGGTTAGGGTTTAACCGTTTTTTTAGGGAGATGATAAATCATCCCATTGTGGATACTCTTATATATCGAAAAAAGTGTCAAAGTCTGTTTGAGTGTGAATAATAATAATGATGTTTAATATCCTGATTAGGGAAATTGGTAAATCAGGTCACTGCAAGTTGTGATATCTCGTTCCAGGTCAAACTTTTTTTGACATTTTTTTCAGGTTCCGCGTCCAAATTTGGACGATTTCGTCCAAATATGGATAACACGTCACAATATTCATTCTTTTCCGTCAAAATTTACTCACTGACCAAAAAGGACGGAATCCGTCCAAAATTTGGACGCTCCGTCCAAATTGTGACGTATTCCGTCACAATATTGACGCCTCGCCCAAATTTTGGACGGATTCCATCCATTTTGGCCACGTTAGTGAAATTGTCCAAATTTTGACGGATCCATTTGATAGCCTCGTCAAAATGGAGGACGCCTCGTCCAAATTTTGACGGATCCGTCAAATTTGAAACCCTTATCCCGTCTTCTTCACTCTTTTCACCTACTCTTTCAGCCTCTTGTCTTCACCGTTCCATCACACAAAAAAATCACCATTGCTATAAAAAAATCACCATTACTACACCAAAAATTCACCATTAATACCAAAAAAAAAAAAAAAAAAAACAAACCGGGTTTTGAGCTGCGTTGATTTTATTTCACCGGTGTTGTATTTTTTAAACAAATGGGTAAGCAATTAATTAAGATTATATTTTAGTTTGGATAAATTTATTTATCGTGTTAGTTTTTATTATTATGTGTACACATCAATAGAGTATGTTAAAGTTATAAATTTTCGATTATTAGCGTAGTATGTGCATTTTAGGGTAGAGAAATGATTAATTTTGGTGATATATTTCGATAATGGAATTAACATTCGTTGGATAATTAAGGTATTCAATGATACATTCTTATTTTGGTTGATATATTTTGATGATATATTTGGATAATGATACATTCTTTTTTTAGTTGATGATAAACGAAGCTTGTGTACCGAATGTGTTTTATTGGTTTGGTTATAAGTTGATTATGTTGTTGTAGTGGAAGATGAAAATTCAATTCAAATGTATTTGTTTTTTATTACGTATTTTGTGATAGTATGAGAACATCATTTGATATTATCGGTAACAAGTATATGATTTAAAAAATTGAAACAATCGACAAATTAATGTTGTTTGAAATTACAATAACAAAAAACTCGAATTGAATTCCAAGAAATGCAAGATTCACACCAACTGTGCCAAAATACCAAGTGGTTATACATTCTGATAAAATAAATCTACACACATTTTCTTACTAAACTCCACAATCCGCTCAGGGACCACGCCTTTCAAGTTGCCGGAGATCATCACAGAGAACTCGATGTGCTTCAACATGTACACCCCACAATCACCGCTGTATGACGAAATACACAATAGTACTTAAATATATGTATATAGTAAAAAGATAAAAATAGTGAAATGTTTAATTAATCGCAACGTTAACCTATCTGACTGGCATCTGTGGAACGTACTTTTGGTCCGTCCTTTTAACTTGAAATGAAGACATGTTGGCCTTTTTCACCATTGGGTGGTCACGACATTTAGGGTTCTCAGACAACAGCATCGACAGAAACCTTGTCAAGTGTCTCATAATGTCAACAACAATGTCTTCGTTGCCGTAGAGACAATCGATCGTTGTTATCTTCCATGCGGGAATGTTAATTTCCAAGAGAAAATAATGATTTGCCCTGGCAATATGCCATGATAAAAGTACCGTCGTTTGTGGTGTCCAAGAACTGGTAAGATCCTTTAGACCTTCGGGCACCGTCGGAGTACAACTTGGATTTTGTATCCATTCAGATATAACATGCAAAAAGATTTGAGTGCAAGCGGTATAAGCCACCTCCATATTCTTTTTTTATAGCAATCCGGACGTAACAACATACGACACTTCAATAGATCTATAAAGGCATCGACATGCTACACGTGAAAATGTATGAATTAGTCATAAATGATTTGTATACTAACCGTAAGGTATGAAAAACAATATGTAAAATTATAGTCTCTTACATCTGTCAACAGTGGTTGCAGTAGGGTCCTCAATACCAAAACGAAACATCAGTTGGGTACTCGAGAGGGGCGACTGCAACAACATCAATTCCACATGGTATTGATTTAGTCGCTAGTTTAGGCAAATCTTGGGGCACCGGTTCCCTCCGTTGCTTTGCTTCTTCTTTCGCCTTATTAATCTTTTCATATATTATCATCTCGTTAGCGACCCAAAATTTAAACTCTTTAAGCTTGTCGCTGTCAACCTTTCTACTCGGAGTATCCCTTGATTCTTGTAGCTGTGTTAATTTCTTAGGAATTTCCCACATGCCGCCTTCATTTCTCAACAAAGAAGAGCGTTGTGCAATCGGTATCATCCCTGTACGTCTTGCCTCTCTTTCCACAGATATCTTATCTTCCCTTCCACCCCCTCCTTATACTTGGGATTTCTTGTTGGACTAAAGGCGTGCAAGTGCCCGTGCTTGGGATATCCGGATTCATATCAATATTCACTTCACTTAACCGACCAGTCTCAGGATATCTACCAAGCTTGAATTCTCGACCAGGCAGTTCTAGTTCTCCACACGACAACGACGTGTCATCACTCATTGCACTTGGGCCAATAGGTGTGGGTGTGATTGGCTCGGCCTCGGTCTGAGAGCATCCTGTATGTGTCCCATCCCGGGACGGTGATGACTGCTCAAAAATACTAAGAGTCGCCTGAAAATTAAACGGAATGATATGAATTTAAATTTAGGGTAACAAAACAACTCAATGAAGTACGTATTTACAAGCTCATTCTTACCTGATTCTAAGTAGGTTCTATATCGTGGCCTCAAGGTGTATCAGTCTCGTGGCTGCCTTATGGAATTAACTCTGCAACCTGAGAGACTTGAGGCTGTGTGCCAGCCTGGGACTGTGATGACGGATTACCAGTCTATTGATAATTCAAATTCGTATGTGCAAGATAATTCATACCTGTCTGTTGATCTGGTTTGCTAACCATTTGTCAAATTTTGCATGTTCACCTTTAAAGAATCTCAATTCAGCCTTGATATTTTCACGTTCACCTCTCATGCGTCCCACTTCAGCATTAACTTGAGCTAACCTAGACATCATTTCACTTAACCGAGACTTCACATCTTCTAACTCAGAATTAGTTTTTTTGTAACTCGGTCTTCGCATCTCTTAATTCGGAGTTGGTTTTTTTCTAACTCATTCTTCGTAATACTTAACTCGGAGTTAGTTTTTTTCCAGCTCTTGTTGGATGATTTGAGTAATATTGGCCTTAGTGCTTCCAACTGCACACCGCCAACAATAGGTATAGTGCCATCGCCTTGTAGGTTTGCAAATGTAAACGCATAATCTATACGCCGCGACTGGCTACGTCGAGCGTCCTCTTCATCAATTTCGGGACGCTCACGTTCGTTGGCATGACCAGAGGCACGGGCCAGTACGTTTCTGACGGGAAGGACCGGTAATTGACGAGGTAGAGTCATAACATTCGCCGCCGGCAACCCTAGTGAAATTATATACTCCTTATCTTCGGCGGTTCTCAGAACATCATCGGCATTCCTACCTGAATACAGAAAAAACACGGTTTTAGTTACAATATATTTAAAATGTGGATTGATAGAAATGATAATACGATACTTACCCATACAACAAACTCTTTGGAAGCAAGTTTATCGGAATACACCCCGCCATTCGAACATTGCTATATCATCATGCTTGGATGATCGTTATCATGTCCCTTTCTCAATAATGCGTAATTCCTCTTCTGAACGATGGTTGGAATGGCATGAAATGTCCATAACTGTAACGCATATCGACAACCGGATACCGTTAGCTTAAGCGCCGTCATATCAGTTTTCAGTCCAAATAACTGTAGGTGTTGTACTTGTTTACGCCAGTTCCACATCAAGTTATTAAAGAGATACTCCCCCCATGGATAAGTTCTGACCCGTTCTAGGTCCTCGACGATATAAAATATATGGCTCGGTATTACCGTTCCAGGGTCTCGTCCGATTAATATGCTATAAATAAGATACACTAAAGCCATCCGATATACGGTTTCATTGTCGCATTGCCTTGACTTTATCGCTGCTAGGATTTTTGCCAACGTGACAGTCGCGGTCCACATAGTTGACAAGGCTCCTCAATACACCTTGAGACTCGACGCAATTGAATGTTTGTATCTCCAAATCTAAACCCCATTGTCATTTCAAACTCTATTTTACCTTCACTTTATTTTCGCCAATCTTAAAATGAAGTTCGTCGTCGCGGTCAGGATAAACCATTTGGAAATACAAGAATGCTATGAGCTGCCTTTTGTACGTCCAGTTACCATGATACCAAGTAATAAATTGATCAAACACCGATTCTTGCAATCTAGATAACAAGGTACCATCGCCGTGACGATACTGCACCAACTCGGATGCTAGTTTTTCATTGATTGCTTTTTTTGAATGGAACCTCAGTTGGGTATCAAACACGCCCTTCCACTCGGCACCATCGGATCACTAAGGCCGACTTTCGTCCCTGCTCGACGGGTGGGTCCTGCAGTCAAGCTCCTTTCTGCCTTTGCACTCGAGGGCCAATCTCCGTCCGGCCCGAGGAAACCTTTGAAAGCCTCCGTTACTTTTTGGGAGGCATACGCTCCATAGAAACTGTCTACCTGAGACTGTCCCTTGGCCCGTAGGTCCTGATCACGCGGATGAATATATTATCCATGTGTCCCAGCCGTGGAAAGCTGCGAGTGATTATAAATACACATGATTAATTAATTGCAACATATAATATCATCTCTTAACATTGCAAAAAAAAGATACACACTACACACACACACACACACACACACACACACACACACATATATATATATATATATATATATATATATATATATTGATGTGTGTATTTCTATCTAATTTATTACTAAATGTGTCATTCTTCTTGACAAAAATCTATAAAATGAATTTCGTGGAAGCATATACATATAGTAAATATGATTTGTACCTGTATATATATATTAAATAGGATTTGTACGTGTGTGTATATATATATATATATATCACATCTACATACAGAAAATATCATCTCTTAACATAGCACACACACACACACACACACACACACACACACACACACACACACACACACACACACACACACACACACACACACATATATATATATATATATATATATATGCTGTCTTCCATGTTCTGGTTGGGCCTTCAATGATCATTGAGAGCGGGCGGTCTAGTTTCTGTTCCGGTTCCTGTGGACAGGTCGATAGTGGCAGGCAAATTGCGATTTAAATGGCCATGGGCTTGATCCATGAACATTTGTTCCAGTTGTTCATGGCCCATTTGGATGTCATATATGTCCTCAAAATGAAAATTTGCAATCAAATCTCTACGTACCATTTGGATGTTTTCCTCAGCCTATTGTGTTAGATGCGGGGGGACGTTAAGGAAACTTGTCCATTTTGGTATGAAAAGTGCAGTTGGTTCTGGCCATCTGGAGGATGCCATGTAACAGAGATTCCTGAAGTTGTTTGCATACGTGTATGGTTGTTCAGTGCATACTCGTGTGAGGAATTCTGTCTTCGTGGTAGACTCATTCATGATCGTTGACTATATTGAGTCTCTTGACTTTTTTGGGCTTCTTCTTGAAGCCTTGAGTAACCCTCTCTCTTCAAAATGCCCTCCTTTTGTGATGTAATCGGCTACGTCTGCATCCTGTCACGGTATTTGGCAGTTTGGATGATAGGAGGTAGATCTATTCGGATCCGGTATGTCAAAATATTTTGGGTTTGTGGTTGAAAATCGTTTATCAAGCTGCACAAGGCAGTGTAGATGTGGTTCCACATTTCGATGATTTTCCATACTGACTCTCGCATAAGAAATATTAAATTCCTTAAGAAGGGTAAATAAATAGTCTATGAGGAATAGTGAAATTAATGGGTAGTGAGGATATGTTAAAAAGACGGATTTGCCCTGAAGGACAAGGAATGCCCTTGGTTTTGGTCTTGGTAATGCGTATGCAAGTTTGAAGGACAAGGAATGCCCTTGGTCTATTACGTATGGGTTGGAAAATTCCAACATTAAGGCGTATGTCAATTATTGCAAGATGAAAGCATTTTTTAAACTTTCTACGGTGAAGAGACCTAATGCATTAGTTTTTGGAGGTCCTATTATTGACATCCACTCAAAATTAACGTATAGAAATAAAACTTTCTATAGGCAGAAGAAGTTTTCTGAAAAACGATTAAAGACAATACACGAGAAATTGACGATTGATGACGAGGGAGAATGTAAATTATTGAATATTATTAGTCAGGGTACAATTTCAGATCAAAGGCTTGGTCACGATGTTAACCTTTATGCAATTAACATTAAGGGGAAGGTTTTCATTAACACATGCGATCCTTATTCAGGGCTTCATGTTTTATGGTTATTAATTGTTGTTTGAAAACCAAAGGGGACTTCATCCGATCCTGTGAAGATGACTGATATATTAGATGTGTACAACAACGAACCTTGCACTGCAATGATTAAGAAAGATATGACAGACCGATTCAGGGTCTTAAGGCGGGGTGCCTACTGGCTTGCCCAGAAGGGTTCTAATTCAGGAGGTCAAGAGGAACAATTTGTTAAGGAAATAATTGCAGTAAAACCTATATAAATTAATACTCTTTAAATTAATAACCTCTCTAAAATAATAATTTTCTCCGGTCCCGACTTGGCCCAGTTCAAAAAATGACCAATTTCGATAAGATAATAAGGTAATAATTTTTAGAAAATCCTTGTATAGATATACAGTCCCAATAATATCATAAATTAATAATTCTCCATAATCACAAAAATATATATGTTACAATTTTGTAAATATGATTCTATTGTTGTCTGTTTTTTCTTAAAGTTTAAATCTGCTTGAAGCTCATCTCTAATCTTCCTTATTGCATCCAAAAGTTCGGGTGTGGTGCTTTCGAGCTGCATTAATCATGACCTCAAGTTCATGAATGTCTATTTTATTGTGATAACCTAGATAATGATCATGACCTCAAGTTCATGAATGTCTTTTTCAGGAGTTGCTTGTTCATTTAAATTGCTTGAAACTTCATTTGTAGAACGAATTTTGCAGTGTTTAAAACAACTTGCTACTGTTTCTTGTTTTACATTTATCGTCCAAGCCGAGACTGCATAATTGATAGCATCTAAAACATTAATCTTTTCTGGATCAGATTGTCCCAACTCATAACCTTCTAATATCCCACGGTAGAATCTCCTGCGATAGTGCATCTTGAAAGCTCTTATAATTCCAGCATCACAAGGTTGAATTTTTTCACTATTATACCCTGAATATTTTTGTTGTAAAAATACAATGAATCAAATTAATGTATGTACACTGAATCTTGTATGTATAGTACATTGAATTAAGCATAATACATAAATTAGTACAGTTCATTCTATTTAAATTTATATAATTAAAATTTAATTTTGTTTGATATCAAAAACTCTCTATAAATTAATAATTATTAATTTATCGATAAATTAATACCTCTCTAAATTAGTAAAATCTTCCGGTCCCAACTATATTAATTTATAGAGGTTTTACTGTATATCTGCCCAAACTTCTAGCCTAATCTCCATTATAACTTATTTATGCCCAAAAAATTCCTTTTCTCAGATAATGCAAATAATAAAAGTGTTAAACCCGTGTATATAACAACGCGTTCAAAATAATTGAACATTGACAAAACGACAAAATACATCTGTTACTTTAATAAAGTTAAAGTTAACGTGGCTACAGGAAAGTGAGGAATAATCACCTTTACCTTTACTAATGGGACCCACGTGTCGGCCAGACGGGCAAAACCAGTAATATTATATGGTTTTGCTGACGTCATTGGGGGCCACAACCCCATTATAAAAATGGAAAAAAAATCAGGTTTTCAGGTTCTCACCTAACTCATTTGAGAACCTGAGAAGAAACTTCTCACTTCTCACCAAAACCTTGTTTACATAGAAGTTCTACATGCCACGACAAAAAACCCAATTCCGCCTTCAGGGCAAATCCGTCTTTTTAACATATCCTCACTGCCCATTAATTCTACTATTCCTCATAGACTATTTATTTACCCTTCTTAAAGAATTTAATATTTCTTATGCTAGTGTCTGTACGGAAAATCATCAAAACGGGGAACCACATCTGCACTGCCTTGTGCAGCTTGATAAATGATTTTTGACCACAAACCCAAAATATTTTGACATACCGGATCCGAATATATCTGCCTCCTATCATCCAAACTGCCAAATACCGCGACGGGATGCAGACGTAGCTGATTACCTCGCAAATGGAGGGCATTTTGAAGAGAGGATTACTCAAGGCTTCAAGAAGAAGCCCAAAAAAGTCAAGAGACTCAATATGGTCAGCGATCATGAATGAGTCTACCACGAAGACAGATGCACTGAACAACCATACACGTATGCAAACAACTTCAGGAATCTCTGTTACATGGCATCCGCCAGATGGCCAGAAACATTTTTGCACTGATATCAAATCGGGATCCAATGTGGAAACTGTTAAATTAATGTATCCTAGTTTAATTGACAGGGCATTAAACAAGATGAAGAATATGTCAGTTATGATTGACAGTTGTTTGTTGATGTACATGCCTCAATATCCTATGAATTCTGAAGGATGTGTGAGAGTTAGGGTTTTTGACAACAGGTTATGCGAATCTGATTCTAAACAGGTTGAGTTCGTGTTTCTAGTATGTTGTTGTCTAAATATGACTTTTTTTGGTAATGCATATGCTAGTTTGAAGGACAAGGAATGTCCTTGGTCTATTACGTATGGATTAGAAAATTCAAACATTAAGGCGGAGGTTAATTACTGCAAGATGAAAGCTTTTTTGAAACTTTCAACGGTCAGAATGCCTAATGAGCTGGCTTTTAGAGGTCCTATTATTGACATCAGATTGAAATTATTCAGCAAGGATAACGTGGACGTATGGCATTGTGCGTATAAGAAGTCGACACTTAGCCGATGCCTTAGTTCTAATACGGATAATCTTCACAATCCCAAGGTTATATCTTGTGGGCCGGGGGATGCCTTTTCTGATAGGAGAACATCTTTCAGTCAATTGGGCCGGCCGAATTTGTTGGATAGTGATAGTGATAGTAAACCCTCAGAAGCACGTGATGGGTTGAAGAACAATGACGAAAATTTGAAAAAGAGTGTTTTGGAATTTGAGAAAAAAATAAAATTAAATCAGGTCTTGCGTGCAGCGCAAGTAAACATTGTGCTATTAAACAATAAAGTTTAATTCCAATGTTATTGTTTTACATGGAGGAAATCTGTGTAAGTTACAATTCCTGGATCATTGTTTGTTTATTTATAACTCTATTAAATTTATTAATAGTTATAAATGGGTTCACTTATTTTTGATGTGGACGAATATCCTATGAATTGGGAAGGATTCAGAGCGATGTGCGTAGATCATTGGATTACGTCACAATTGGAACACTTAAAGGACTCAACAGAGTGAGGGGTGAATATTGTTTGTCACGGGATCCTTCCTGAATAATTTTGATCTGATGTCAATAATAGGACCTCTAAAATCCAGTTCATTAGGCCTTTTGACCGTTGAAAGTTTCAAAAAAGCTTTCATCTTGCAGTAATTAACCTCCGTCTTAATGTTTGAATTTTCTAATACATACTTAATAGACCAAGGACATTCCTTGTCCTTAAAACTTGCATATGCACTACCAAAAAAGTCATATTTAGACAACAACATACTGGAAACACGAACTCAGCCTGTTAAGAATCAGGTTCGCATAACCTGTTGTCAAAAACCCTAACTCTCACACATCCTTCAGAATTCATAGGACATTGAGGCCTGTACATCAACAAACAACTGTCAATCAGAACTGACATATTCTTCATCTTGTTTAATGCCCTGTCAATTAAACTAGGATACATTAATTTAACAGTTTCCACATTGGATCCCGATTTGATATCAACAATCTGTCTCGTAATCACCCGACACTGTTTCGCCTAAGCCAATCTCTATTATTCTTCACTGTAGGAAAAGTGCATTTCTCAGAAAATGCAAAAAATGATTTACCAATCTGATGATGTCGAAAAAGTCATCTCATTTTAGCGGTGGATTTGTGGTGGATATCTGGCTATTATGTGTATAAAAGTGGTGGTGCTCAAGAACAAGATGAAGATCTTCCAGAGCAAGATGGGGGAGGGTTTGGTGTTTTGTGTTTTATGACCTGAGCCTGAAGAGGCTGCCTACGTACCCTTAGTAAGGGATTAAGCCATGCGTAGTTCTGGAAGTGAAGTTTTCCCCCTTTGTAATGAAGGTGATGTTGCTGTTTATAGAGGTGATATGCCAACTATTTCCAGGCTGGCGAGAGTAGGATAGCTCTCGAGAGCTGTCAGGCCGGTGAACTGAGAGCTGGCGGACCCAAAGCCTTTGGCGGACCTGAAGCCTTTGACGGCTCTAAATAAGGATCCGCGGGCCGAATTACAATTTAGGAATATCAATGGCCACATAATCCGTGCCTTAAGAATTATTTAGAAATGTTAGGCATGGAGTAAAGCCTGCTCGCGGATCTGTTGCCCTGAAATACCGTGACGGCCCGCTATTGGTTGATCACCTGTTAGCTTTGCCTAAATGTCATACTCAGAGTAGGTCTTTTCGTTGCTTGTGTGTTGTTGATCGACTTCGCCTCTGTGGCTTGTGTCATGAATTGACTCTGCTTTTTTTGTAGCTTTTGTGTCGCGAATCGACTTAGCCTTTGGTCTTGTAGAAGGCTCGCTCGAAGGCGAGTTCCAAATATGAAGTTGGTCTTATAAAGTGCTCGCTTGAAGGTGAGTTCCAAATATGATGCCGAGCTTAGATCAGTTTTATAAAATGCACGCTCGAAGGCGAGTTCCAAATATGATGTTGAGCTTAGGTCGGTCTTATAAAATGCTCGCTCGAAGGCGAGTTCCAAATGTGTTTTGATGGGCGGAGTGCCTTGTCTTCATATGGTTTGGCTTATTTGGGCTCTTAGCCTCTAGCAAATTTGAAGTTATAATTGGGCGGATAGCCTTAACTTCGTATAATTTGGCATTTCAGGATTTTTGGTCCCTAGCCGGTTCAAAGCTGTAAATGGGCGGATAGCCTTAGCTTCATAATATTTGGCTTCTTGGGCCTTTGGCCTCGAGCCGGTTCGAGGCTTTAAGTGGGCGGATAGCCTTAGCTTCATATGATTTGGCATTTTAGGATCTTTGGTCCCTAGCCGGTTCGAAGCTGTAAATGGGCGGATAGCCTTAGCTTCATAAGATTTGGCTTCTTGGGCCTTTGATCTCTAGCCGATTCGAAGCTGTAAATAGGCGGATAGCCTTAGCTTCATATGATTTGGAATTTTAGGATCTTTGGTCCCTAGCCGGTTCGAAGCTGTAAATGGGCGGATAGCCTTAGCTTCATAAGATTTGGCTTCTTGGCCCTTTGGCCTCGAGCCGATTCGAAGCTGTAAGTGGCCGGATAGCCTTAGCTTCATATGATTTGGCATTTCAGGATCTTTGGTCCCTAGCCGGTTGGAGGTTGTAGGGGGTGGATAGCCTTGACCTTTTGTGGGCTATGACGGGCGGAGAGCCTTAAGCCTTTTGGAGGTCATATTGGGCACGTATAGCCTTGACCTTTTTTGGGCTATGACGGGCAGAGAGCCTTAAGCCTTTTGGAGGTCGTATTGGGCGCGTAGCCTTGACCTTTTTTGGGCTATGACGGGCAGAGAGCCTTAAGCCTTTTGGAGCCGTGCTTTTAAGCGGACGGACTTGTTGGTGAAGAGAAATTCCATTTCGACGACGAGTTGATTTCTGGTGCGTTCCGAAAATAAGAAGGCTCGTCCTGCCAATTTTGGTAGGGAGAGTTCCAAAATAAGATAGCTCGTCCCGCCACTTTAGGATGGGAGAGTTCCAAAAAGTAAGATACCGTAACCATTGAAGTTGTAGAAATAAAACCCATTGAGAGCTTGTATTTTGAGAGCTCGTAACTTGGGGAGCTTGAGAACTCGTAATTCGGGGAGCTTGAGAGCTCGTTTTGGGGTACTCATTTCGGCGGCCCCATTTTATGCCTGGTGAATCTGTGGTGAACATGGTGGTCACGATAGAGATCTTTACTCTTTTGATCGTAACTTTAACTTTGGCCGCTCTTTGGGCTTTGAATGCATATTTGCTTTGTTTCTTCCAATGATTTTCCAGGTGTTTTTGAGTTTGTATCTTTATTTTTGCTCAAAATATTCCCCCTTTTTCGAGTCCGTTATTTGGGTCCGACGTATCAGATATATATATATATATATATATATATATATATATATATATATATATATATATATATATATATATATATATATATATGGCCCCCTTGTTTTTAAGTAGGTCGAGGAAATTAAAGCATCGAACTTTAAAAATAATTGAGCTAAAAGCCTTACTTGTTTCTGTTGAGCTTGATGGTCGAGTCGAAAAATTTCAATATGCGACCCTCTTGTTTCAAGCAAGGTCGTTGTGGGCTTGGTTGAAATAAATGTAGCATTCGTTTTATTCCCGTCTGTTTGAAAATTTCCACCCCCGGCCCCCTTGTTTCAAGTAAGATCGGAGCTATGACATAACGAGCTTGTTGGAAACAAGTTCCGAATCCAAAGTATTAGTTCAAAAATTCCGACATGCGGCCCCCTTGTTTTTGGCGAGGTTGAGATCTCGAGTAACTTGTCTGAAACAAATGTTGAGGTCGATATCCAAGGCTATAACACTGGGCTTAGAGCTTGCCGAGTTGAGGGTTGGGCTTAGAGCTTGCCGAGCTGAAGGTCGGGCTTAGAGCTTGCCGATCTAAAATTATCCGGTGCAATTAATTATGGAGAGCTCGTTGACATAGAGTTCGCAACTAGAGAGCTCGTTGATAGAGAGCTCGTTGATAAAGAGCTTATAATAAGAGGGCTCGCTTCCGCGGCCTTACATCTGGCGTCCTTATGTTGGGTGAGCTTGAGAGCTCATTTTTGGAGAGCTCGTAAAGGGAGCGTTTAGACATGTGTTAGTATTTCGGCCGTAACTTTCGGCCCATATGTCCGTTTTGCGCACATGACCCTATTTCGGAAAGCTCTTTCCGATGCCGACGACACAATGAACCGCTGAAAGGCCGTTCACGGCCATTTTGAAGCTAGAATCAGCTGTTTACCCTTGCATTTCGGACATCGAAGACTTTTTGCATGCTTCACACATTTTTCTTGTTTTGTTTGGGAATTCAATAAAGATCCGATTCCAGATTCGCTCGTTTAGGAAAGTCCGTGATTTCATCATCTTGATTTCTGTGCTGATATATTTTCGCAATAAATTTTGTAATCTCATCTTTTTCGAGTCCACTATCTGGGTTCGACGTATCCGTACATATATATGCAGGTGCTAAAAATACTTGGACTGAAATTCTTACTTGTTTCTGATGGGCTCGACGGCTGAATCGAAAAATTCGATGCGCGGCCCCCTTTCTTGAGAGAATTCACTGTTAGAGAGCTTGAGAGCTCATTTTGGCGGGTTCAGATTGACGGCCTCGTTCTTGGCAGCTTCATTTTAGTCGGCCTCCTTCTTGGTGTGCTAATAACTTGGAGGGCTTGAGAGTTTGTGACTCTGAAGAGCTGAAGAGATTGTATCTGGAGAGCTGAAGAGCTCGTATATGGCTAGCTGAAGAGCTCATATCTGGTGGCCCCCTTCTTGGCGGCCTCATTCTGGGCGGACTCGTTTTGGTCGGTCCCCTTCTGGGCGGACTCATTCTAGTCGGCCCCATATTTGGCGAGCTCATTTTGGAGAGCTTGGGAGTTCACCACTTGGAGAGTTTGGAGAGCTCATTCTAGGCGGACTCATTCCGATCGGGCTCATAGCTTGAAGATCTTGAGAGCTCGTAACTCAGAGCTTGGGAGCTCATTCTTGCGAGCTCATACTGGCGGCCTCATACTGGGTAGACTCGTTCTGGTCGGCCCCGTAGATCTGCCCTTGCCACCAACTATATCGTACTATTTGATTCGCTTTTACGCTAAAAGACAACAAGTACTCTGAAAAGTGGGTGGCCAACTGTCTCTGACGCACAATAAATCGTACTATTTGTTCTACAGGAGGCTTGCACGGCGTCTTGTCGATAGAGACGTTTCCGGCGAGCTGATGGCGGTCACAACGAGAGTGACGCCGGAAAATCCAAGAACCCATAGAGATTGGTGATAAATCAAACTCAAACTCTATGGATTGTGTGATTTTCTCCTTTAAATGCATTAGCTCAGTGAAAAACTTGAAGGGTAGCCCCAAGTGTGTGTTGATGTTGATGAATGCCGGGCGGAAAACCGAAAAAGGGGTGGTTTCAGGCCACCGGAAAACCAAAAATAGGTGAAGATCTTACCATTGGATGAAGATCTTGGAGATCTTGATAAGGATCTTGTAGTTTTGGAGAAAAATATTGAAGATCTGGAGAAAGATCTTGTAGATTTGGAGGGGATCCTGTAGATCTAGATGGTGCTCTTGGAGATCTTGTTGAAGACTTGGAGATTTTGATGTAGACCTTGTCAAAATTTCGAAGATCTGGAAATCCGGACGAACTGGATGAAGATCCTGTTGAAGGTTCAACCGGAAAACCAAAAGATGTGCGGTTGTTGGTCCCAGAGAAGGGTAAAACTATAGTCAGAGTGGGGTGAATGACTATAGTGGAGTTTCAAAAACTTTTCTTGTATTTAAAATCTTTTGGGCAGTGGATAAGTCCCTTCTTAATATGTTATTTCAAAGTAGTTTATGCAATCACAGATATAAGATATAATATATCAATTAAATAGATATAGTAAGGTAAATTGCTGATAGTAAATTGACACAAGGCTTATAGTGGTTCAGGGTGGTGTAATCCCTTAATCCACTATTCTCCTGTGATGATTTGAGGAATTCACTATTGTTTTCACAGATACAATAGTCTGATTGTCCTTGACTACACAAGCTTCACAATCTTCAAGACTATCACTCCTCGACCGCAATGCCTTGACTTGGTGACTAAGTCTCTTTCACTGCTCCTTGGGAACAAATCCTTCAGCAGCTATCACAAACACAACTCCTTCTCAGATGGCTCTGATTCAGTTGCTTGATTGAAGTGAATTAGATTCACCAAACTTTTTGATCAATCTCAATGCTTGATGTTGATATTGTAGCTCTCTGATTTGAGTTGATCACTATATATTTCTTTTTAAGCACATGTAGAAGGCTTTTCACTTTGACAGAGTTTCTACTTTTAAGTTCTCAGATTTGATCGTTCTCTTGTGTATTTTTCTTGTCTGTCAATGCCTTCTATTTATAGCCTTGATAATCCTTGATTTGAATTTCCGTCCGTTGGCTATATTAATGAGGTGATTTTTCTTCAAACGTTTATCAGAAAATCCGTCCTTGATTGATCCTCCATTGATTGTGCATTTAATGCTTGATCTTATGTATCTTCTTCATATTCCAAACTGATAAAGTAAGGTTTACTTATCCGTTCTCTGAATGGTCAAGTGACCCATCTGACTTTGCCTCTTAGATCTTCCTTCACAGCTTTGTCTTTACTCAGCCGATAGTCAGTTTACTTTGCCGATTCACTGTTTCCTTCTTTCTTTTCAGTTCAGGAGAATCCTTGTACTTCACTGATCCTTGAATTGTGTGAGATGAGTGTACACCATATTTAAACATTAAGTTCATCACTTGAAACATAACTTAGACTTATCCACGGTCATCACAGACTTCCTTGGTCATAAGTCAGACCATAATGTCTTCATGCTTCTCTGCTGGTACTTGGCTGGCTTTACTCTGCCGAAAATCTGTTTCACTTTGCCGTCCTACCAACTAGTACAATACTTGCCTGACTCAACTTATACAACATGTCAGACTCTAAGTAAATACTTATACAGAGAGTTCTAACTTATTTCAGGCTTGCTATAACAGCTAGTATGGCCATCATCAAAACATAATAAAATGTTCCTAAAAATTTCCCCTCTTTTTGATGATGCCAAAACCCTCATAAGCCTAAAAATAAGTATGCCACAATTTTTATAATAAATATTGGAATAAAACTCAACAATTTTATTCATCCGTTTAAGGGCAATAAGATATTGCATCTTTTTATTCAAGAACAAAGGCATATAGAAATAATTCAATTAGACAGAAGGGCTACTTCTTCTTTTCTTCAAACCTGGTGCCTTTGCCTTTGATGCCTTTGCCCTTATCTGTTGGGCTTGCCTTCTTTCCACTGGATCTCGCAGGCTTTGAGCTTTCTTCCCCCTTTTTGGCAGCACCAAAACGTGCTTCAAGATTTTCATTTGTTGCTTCAGACTGAGGGAGAGAACCATACCTTTGTTCCAGAATTTTGTTGTTGGCCGTAGTGACATTTATCTGAGTGTCAAGTTGCTGGCCAGAAAATTCCATCACCTCATCTAGATGTTGAAGTTGATGAGTGTGAGCATTTAGAGTTTCCACCAGAGGTTTGAGATTGTTATCAATCTTGTCAGCATGGAACTCAAGGTTGGTTTGGACATGGTAGGGGATGAGCTGCTGTAAGTTGCAAAGCAAGTTTCCTTGTTTCTCCATGACCTCATCTTGAATTTTAATGTGACTGATGAGGGCTTCAATTTTGTGATTGAAGGAGGTTGCTCCACTCCGTAAAACAGCTTTCAGGTTTTGCCTGCTGTGATACTGCTTTTCCAAGTCTACAATCAGAGGTTGAATGTCCAGATTGAAGAGTCTTTCTGGATCAATTTCCTCTGGTGCCTTTTCAACATCCTCATCATCTTCATCTTCCTCCTTCTCTATCTCCACCTCATCTTCTTACTCTTTCTCTTCTTCTTTTTCACTTTCTTTTTCTTCCTCATTAGACTCAGGGTCATTGAGGGGTTGCTGGGGGGTGTTGACTTCTTCATTTGCCAGAGGTGTGACTTTCTCTGCTACTGTTCCCACTTGATCAATGCTGGGGGAGTTGACATGTTCAGCGAAGTGAGTTTTATCAGCTGGCTCACTCGACCGTTTGTCAACTTTGCTGATGCTTCTGAGAATCGCTTCCTGGATTGTCAGATCATCATCAGAAATCTCCATCTTTTCTTGATCATCTTCAAGATGACTACTGTCTATCTGTGCTTCCTCTGTCTCAGCTTTTTGATCCTCAAATGTCTTTTCTTCTTCGTCATCTATCTCTTCTTCTGCAGATGGAATAAGTTGGTATCCATCCTCACCTTCCTCCAGATATGTCACTTCTTCTTGTTTCTCTTCCTCCATTGCTATATCATCACTGATCACCACTGGGTTGTCCAGATTGCTGGCACTTACCACTGGGATGTCCTCTTGTGCTTTTTGCGATCTAGTTCGTCTTCCCATCCCTGATTTACTGCCTTCGGGTGCTTTTGTTTTTCATCCGGTAGAGGGTTTGGGTTTCAGAGATGCCTTGATGTAGGTAAACATCACCTTTGACTTGTGTGGAGGCTGCAGATTTGTGGGTTTCACTTTTAATGAGTCAAATAGGTGTTGAAGAGGGAACCCATATGATTTCCTTTCCTAGAACTCACCTTTCTTCTGCAAACCCTTGCTTGGTGCCGTAATTGACAGATCTATTTCCTTTTGAATCTGCTCTTTCAATCTATTGAAGACAAAAGTTGCCCAGTCAAAGTGAAAGCCTTGATAGACTATTGCCATTAGCTTGACCCATACCTCGGTCAAGTTTTCCATCGACCCTTTCTTTCCTTCGATGTTCTTGGTAATGATAGGTGCGAACTCAGCAAATGGAAGTTTGAGTGCCGATCTTGGGAGGTTGTAGGTTTTGCTGTTCTTTTTGGGGCTTTTGGCTATCTCATCCCAGAAGGTCTTGATGTTAACCTGCACAAACTTCACATTTTCCGGGCCAATCACGGGTAGATGTAAGAATCCGTTGAGGAGGCCAGGTGTGATGACCACTTCTTTGCCAAAGATTGAACTTTTTATACAGTCGATATCAGTCTTCTTTGTGCTTGGCACAAACTTTGCATTTTTCCAAAATGCAATCAGGTTCTCATAGCATATTCCAGTTATTGGGGGGTTTAGGAAGGCCATTAACCCCAGATTTGTACAACCATCAACTAGTCATCGGGCTTGTATCTCATTATCACAGAAAGATAGATAGGGTTCAGGCATAAAATACGATCCAGTGATGATCGATTTTTCATAAAATCGTTCTATGGCAGAGATTGTGGATGATGAGGCCATTGTTTGAGATTTGAGAGAAAGCTTTGATTTTGCAGTGAGAAAATAGGGTTTGTATTTGCAAGAATGCGTAAAGAATTCTGAAAAACCTCTAAGTGTTGTTTGTATAGGATGATTTGGGTATGGTGTGAACGTGGTTGAATATGGAAGGATTTTATGATGTAATGGCATGATTTTATGTATATAAATCCTGATATTCAAGTGAAGTGGGAGAGTGGATTGAGGTATGTAATGATAGATCCTGGGAATCGAGGAATTTGTAAAAAAAAAATATTATGGTTACCTCCATGATTGTAAATTGATCTTCACGTGTGTAAACTTCCACAGTATAATCTTCCATAAATTCTTGATTTTCCACGTGTATAAAAATTGATTTGGTTCACACTCTAATTTGCTTGTGATTCCAGTCTTTATTTCGGTGGAGTGCCTTGGCTGGTCACTTAGCCGGTGTAGTGAATTTTTCATCGAGTCATTCAGACTTAATCTTATTCTAACAATCGGTGAAGTTAACTCATTTGAGTACCCGTTGACTTACCTGCTACATCTCCTGTAATGGCAAAGGTTTAATCAGCTGGTGAAGTCACTTAGCTGATTACTCCAGTTAGCCGCTCTTTGGTACTTAGTCAATTTCAATCATTCCCAACTCAGTTCTCAACATGATAAATCTTTCATGACTGAGTGGTTTATTGAAAATGTCAGCCAATTTATCTTCAGTGGGTATGTATCTTAAAATAACACATGATCTCTGATAAAATGATGTCTTACATCAATATGCTTTGTTCGTGAGTACAACACTGGATTTTCAGTAATGGATATTGCACTTGTGTTGTCACACATGATTGGAATTGTCTTCTCCTCCATTCCATAATATCTTAGCTATTGTCTAATCCACAGTACTTGTGCACAACAACTGCCTGCTGCTATATATTCTGCCTCAGCTGTTGATGTAGATATGGAGTTTTGCTTTTTGCTAAACCATGAAACTAGTCTGGTGCCTAGCATTTGGCATGTTCCAGAGGTGCTTTTTCTATCTATTTTGCATCGAGCATAGTCAGAGTCTGAATATGATATCAGCTTGAACCCTCCATCTTTTGGATACCAGATTCCAACGTTGATGGTGTTCTTCAGGTATTTGATTATTCTTTTAGCTGCTAGAAGATGTGATTCTTTTGGTTGAGCTTGAAATCTTGCACATACTCCTACTGAAAATGCTATGTCAGGTCTGCTTGCAGTTAAGTAAAGTAGGGATCCAATGATTCCTCTATACATTTTCTGATCAACATATTTTCCAGCTTCATCTTTTCCAAGAATAACTCTTGCACACATTGGTATATCTGCTGTGCCACTTGCGTCCATACCATATTTGTGTATTAAGTCTTTTATGTACTTGGCTTGACTAATGAAAATACCATCATTCATTCACTTCACTTGTAGGCCAAGAAAATTATTTAATTCTCCTATCATGCTCATCTGAAATTTGCTCTTCATTAGGTTTGCAAATTTCTTTTCATCCTCTGATCCAAAGATAATATCATCAACATAGATTTGTACTAGCAATGTACTTGTTCCTTCCTCTAATTTGAAAAGAGTCTTATCTATAGTTCCCTTGTTGAATCCATTATTGATTAAGAATTGTGATAAGGTTTCATACCAGGCTCTGGTGCCTGTTTGAGTCCATAAAGAGCCTTCTCGAGCTTGTATACCTTATCTTCTTTTCCTTTCAGTTGAAAGCCAGGAGGTTGTTCCACATATACTTCTTCTTCCAAAAGTACATTCAGAAATGCACTCTTCACATCCATTTGGTAGACTTTGAAGTCTTTGTGTGCTGCAAATGCTAGAAAGAGTCTGATTGCTTCAATCTTGCTACTGGTGCAAATGTCTCATCATAATCTATTCCTTCTGATTGAGAGTAGCCTTTTGCAACTAGCCTTTTTTTGTTTCTGACAACTGTTCCTTGCTCATCCATCTTGTTTTTGAATACCCATTTTGTTCCAATGATGTTGGTCGTGTGCAGTGCATCAACAAGTTCCTGGACTTCATTTCTTTCAAATTCATTTAGTTCTTCTTGCATTGTAATCCGATCAAGATCTTGAATTGCATCATCTATTGTCTTGGGTTCCCATTGTGATAGAAAACATGTTAGCATATGCTCCAGCTTGTCTTCAGTTTCGACTCTGTATGAATGTCTCCAATGACTTGATCTTCAGGATGATCTCTAAGCCAGTTGAGTCCAGGTTGAAGTTGTTCTTCAGTTGGTGCTTCTACAACTTCAGGTTGTGCATGAGCTTCAAGTTCTGGTGCTTCTTCTGTTGTATTGATTTGTGGCTCATCTTGATTTCCAAAATTGTGATTCAGAATGGTAGCTGGTACCGTTGTATTCATATACACTGGCCTTTGTGTTGTTTCTTCTTCATGTTCTTGAAGATTTTCACCATTTGTGTTTGGTTCATCAAAGATTACATGTATTGATTCTTCAATCACCAATGTTCTTTTGTTGAGTACTCTGAATGCTTTGCTGGTGTCTGAGTATCTAATAAAGATTGCTTCATCAGCTTCTTCATCAAAGGTGTGTAACTGATTCCTGTTCAAAACAAAACATTTAGATCCAAACATATGTAAATGTGAGATGTTAGGTTTTCTTCCATTCCATATTTCATATGGAGTTGTTCTATGATGTTTGTTGATGATTGATATGTTTTGTGTATATCATGTTGTGTTTGCTGCTTCAGCCCAAAACCTCTTTGGTAGGCATGCTTCTGCAATCATTGTTCTGACTGCTTCTTTGAGAGTTATGTTTCTTCTTTCTGCTACACCATTTTGTTGTGGAGTTTCTGCTGCTGATAATTGATGTAGTACTCCATTTTCTTCACAATAGGTTCTGATAACTTCATTGAGGAATTCTGTGCCTCTATCTGATCTGATCTTGATGATCTTCAGTTCCTTTTCATTTTGAATTCTTCTTAACAAATCTGGCAGCTTCTTGAGTGTTTCTTTCTTCTTGTTCATGAATATGGTCTAGGTGAATTTGGAGAATTCATCCACCACTACTAGAGTGTATTTCTTTCCACTTACACTTACTGGTGTGACTGGTCCAAACAGGTCCATATGTAGCAGATGTAGAATTCTTGTTGTTGATTGATAGGGCTTTGACTTGAAGGAGCTTTTGATTTGTTTTCCTTTCTGACATGCATCACAGATACTTTCCTTCTTGAATGTGATCTCTGGCAGACCTTCAACTAACTTGTTCTTTGATAATGTGTTGATGGTCTTGAAATTTAGGTGGTTTAATCTTCTATGCCAAATCCAGCTGGTTGATTGTTTATTTTTGACAAGCAGACATGTTTCTGCTTTAGCTGTTCTCTAATCCACCACATACATGTTGTCTTCTCTTGTTCCTGCAAGAACCATTGTGTTGGTTTGGCTGTGAATCACCTTGCATCCTTCTTTGTTGAAGTGCACATTGTAGCCTTTGTCACAGAATTGACTGATGCTTAGCAGATTGAAATTTAGTCCCTTAACATATGCCACATTTTGAATCTTCAAATTGTTCTTGTGCATTGTGCCTTCCCCCTTAATTTTACCAGGGTTTTCTTTGCATTCAAAGGTGACTTTGGGTCCATCAAAATCTTTGAAGTCTGTGAGCCATCTTTTGTTTCCTGTCATGTGTCTGGAACATCCACTGTCTATGTACCAGACAACCTACAAAACAAATTAATTTTGTTTAGGTACCCAACACTGCTTGGGTCCATACCTGTTAGCAGTCATGCCTCATATACCAAGTGTATATCCAAATGATATTCTTTTCGGATAATTAAAGTCATCAACTTCATATGTATACGGCATGTCAGAATAGCTTCTAATATTTCTACTGAAGGTATTCTGCTACTTTTCTCTACTTTTGGTGCATTTGCATCCTTTTTCTCTTTCCAATATGCAGTGGGAAACCTATGCTGTTTCATGTGTCTAGGAACATACTTTGATTGTTTTTTCTTAAACACATGATGCATGGCATGGAATGGTTTCTTCTTGTATTTTGGAGGTGCAACATTCCAATCATCCTCTGAAGGATAAAGTCTTCCTTTACCTTTCAGGAAGTCTTTGCTTTTGGTTGACTGGAATGATGATTTAGTCTGTTGTTTCACTACACTGGGTTTTGACTTCACCGATACATGATGAGTGGTTGAAACTATGGTCTGTCCCTTTCTGAACTTTGGTCCATTATTGGTCCTAGATTCAGAATTTTGTTGTCCATTGTTTCTATTCTCATCCTGAATGTTGTAACCAAGACCAGATCTGGATCCAAACCTTTTTGAGGGTTTGTAAGCTGGTGCATTTATTGGTGCAGTGGTTGTCTTAACTGGTAGGGAGATTTTCTCAACCGGTCTGTCAACACCAGATGTATGACCATCTACTGCTTGTTGATCATTTGAGTAAGTCTCCTTACTAGTTAGTTCATATTTTACTTCATCCAGTTCTTTCTTTAGTCTTTTATTTTCCTTTCTTAGATTCTCACATTCATGTTCCAGAATTTCATGATTCATCTCAATTTGTTCAAATTTACTCATGAGATTTTGGATTAGGTTTGAAGAATCTAAGGGGAGAATAGAAGATTGTGCAGTGTCAGATGTGGATGCATTTGATGATGAGTATGAACTAGATGTTACCTCAGTTTCATTTGACTCTTTAGCCATAAGACATAGATAGGCTTTTTCATTGTCTGAGCTGTCATCCTCATCAACATCAGAATCATCTTCAGATGATTCTTCATTCTTTTCACTGCTAGATTCATCTTTGAGGGCCTTCTTGCTTTTTCTCTTTTCAGTTGTCTTGTACTTATTCTTATCCTCAACTTTGTCTTTTTCTTCAGGGCAATTAGCCTTGAAATGGCCTTTCTTATTACAGTTGAAGCATCTGTATTCATCATCCTTTTTCTTCATTTCTTTGCTTGTGCTTTACTTCTTGTTTGATGATGATCCTCCTTTGAATATCTTCTTCTTGCTAAACCTGTCAAAGCGTTTTACTAATAAAGCTACCTGTTCTTTCAGCTCTTGTGTCTCTTTGCTGTTTTCATCAGCTGTTTGAATTTGCTGGGGTGCAACCAGTGCATTGGCCTTATGTGCCTCTGCTGGTGTACTGTCTTCGCCGTTCAACTCAAATTCATGAGCCTTTAGTTGAGACATCAGGGTCAGAGTATCAGTGTTTGTAAGATTTGTTGTCCCTCTGATTACTGATGTGATGATCTTCCATCTTTCAGGTAATCCTCTCAAGATCTTCAAGCACACTTCTTTCTGAGGATATGTGTGTCCAAGCTGTTGTAGTTCACTGATGATGCTTGAGAATCTATTGTCCATTTGATCGATGGATTCACCAGCCTTCATTTTGAAGTTCTCAATTTCTGTTTTGCAACAGATAATTTGTTTTCTTTAACTGCTTCAGATCCTTCATTTATCCGTGCCAGCTTGTCCCACATCTCCTTTGCTGTTTTGCAATCTTTGATTCTCATGAACATGTTGCTATCTAGGGTCTTAAAGATCATATCTTTTGCAACAAAGTCTAGATTTGCTCTTCTCCTGTCATCCTTGGTCCAATCTTTCTTGGGTTTGTCCACTTCCTTTCCTTGATATGCTCCTGTGGCTATCACAGTCATGATCATGATTGGGCCATCATTAATTACATCCAACATCTCCTCATGAGTTGCTGCAAAATGAGACAACATTCTTATTTTGTATTCATCAAAATTGTTGACATTGAAAACATGTACCTTTGACATAAAATTTGAGGAATCCATAAGTACAAAATAGATTTATTAATGTATACAGAAAGCACAAATCAGAAAACTACTTTGAAAATATGTGATCTCATTGTTACCAGAAATTAGATCTGAACATGTTCTGATACTAGGAACACTGCTCCGATACCAATTGTTTGTCCCAGAGAAGGGTAAAACTATAGTCAGAGGGGGGGTGAATGACTATAGTGGAGTTTCAAAAAAATTCTTGTATTTAAAAGCTTTTGGGCAGCAGATAAGTGCCTTCTTAATATGTTATTTCAAATTAGTTTATGCAATTACAGATATAAGGTATAATATAAACAATTAAATAGATGCATTAAGGTAAATTGATGAAAGTAAATTGACACAAGGCTTATAGTGGTTCAGGGTGGTGTAATCCCTTAATACACTCTTCTCATGTGATGATTGGAGGAATTCACTATTGTTTTCACAGATACAAAGTCTGATTGTCCTTGACTACACAAGCTTCACAATCTTCAAGACTATCACTCCCTGACTACAACAGCTTCAGTGACTCAGTCTCTTTCACTGCTCCTTGGGAACAAATCCTTCAGCAGCTATCACAAACACAACTCCTTCTCAGATGGCTCTGATTCAGTTGCTTGATTGAAGTGAATTGGATTCACCAAACTTGTTGATCAATCTCAATGCTTGATGTTGATATTGTAGCTCTCTGATTTGATTTGATCACTAGATATTTCTTTTAAGCATAGATAGAAGGCTTTTCACTTTGATAGAGTTTCTACTTTTAAGTTCTCAAATTTGATCATTCTCTTGTGTATTTTTCTTGTCTGTCAATGCCTTCTATTTATAGCCTTGATAATTCTTGATTTGAATTTCCTTCCGTTGGCTATATTAATGAGGGGAATAATCCTTGATTTTATTCTTGATTCCCCCTTAATTATATTCTCCTTGATTTCAGTGATCGGATTTTTCTTCAAACGTTTATCAGAAAATCCGTCCTTGATTGATCCTCCATTGATTGTGCATTTAATGCTTGATCTTCGGTATCTTCTTCATATTTCAAACTGATTAAGTAAGGTTTACTTAGCCGTTCTCTGAATGGTCAAGTGACCCATCTGACTTTGCCGCTTAGATCTTCCTTCACTGCTTTGTCTTTACTCAGCCGATAGTCAATTTACTTTGCCGATTCATTGTTTCCTTCATTCTTTTCAGTTCAGGAGAATCCTTGTACTTCACTAATCCTTGATTTATGTGAGATGAGTGTACACCATATTTAAACATTAAGTTTCATCACTTGAGACTTATCCAAGGTCATTATAGACTTCCTTGGTCATAAGTCAGACCATAATGTCTTCATGCTTCTCTGCTGGTACATGGTTGGCTTTACTCTGCCGAAAATCTGTTTCACTTTGCCGTCCTACCAACTAGTACAATACTTGTTTGACTCAACTTATACAACATGTCAGACTCTAAGTAAATACTTATACAGAGAATTCTAAATTATTTCAGACTTGCTATAACAGCTAGTATGGCCATCATCAAAACATAATAAAATGTTCCTAACAGTGGTATTGGGCCACCGGAAAACAAAAAGATGGGTAGTTTCGGGCCTCCGGAGCTGGAAGGTGCCTCTGTAGATTTTGAATCTGACCGGAAAAGATGTGGAAGAAGTCATTTCCCGGTAACGGAGCCAACTGATGATGTCGTAAAATTCATCTCATTTAGCGGCAGAATTGTGGTGGATATCTGGCTATTATGTGTATAAAAGTGATGGTGCTCGGTGGCGAAAGTGGTGGTGCTCAAGAACAAGATGAAGATCTTCCAGAGCAAGATGGGGGAGTGTTTGGTTTTTAAAGGATCAAGCCATGCGTAGTTCTGGAAGTGAAGTTCTCTCCCCTTTGTAATTAAGGTGATGACGCTATCTATAGAGGTATGGGCCAGCTGTTTCTAGGCTAGCGAGAGTAGGATAGCTCTCGAGAGCTGTCAGGCCGGCGAACTGAGAGCTGACGGACCCGAAGCCTTTGGCGGACCTGAAGCCTTTGACGGCTCCGAATAAGGATCCGCGGGCCGAATTATTATTTAGGCATATCAGAATCCGACAAAATACAGCTGTTACTTTAATAATTGAAAAGCAAAATTGCTACAGTAAAAGTTAAAGTGCTACAGTAGAAGCTAGAGAATATTCGCCTTTTACTTTAATGGTGGGACCATGTGTCGGCCAGACAGGCAAAACCAGTAATATTATATGGTTTTGCCAAAAATACCCCCACTAAAGACAAATATTTTTTACTATAAATTAGCTCAACTGCTCAGCAAAACCATAAGTAGATGCAAGATTTGGGGTGAGCATTATTTCTTTCTCTTGCTCTCTGAATTCAAAATGCCTAGACAACCTACCCAAAATAAATACCAGCTACAAGGAAAATCTATATTCGTAAAATATCCACACTGCCCATTAATACCCATTTTTGTAATTGATTTTCTATATCAATTACTACAAATTTATAACGTATCCTATGCCAGGGTTTGTACTGAAAATCACCAAGATGGTGAACCACATCTTCACTACCTTGTCCAAACATCTAACGTTTCAATACTACCAATCCCAGATACTTTGACATACCTGACTCCCAAAGCGCCTCCAACCCACATTACCACCCAAATACGCAGATACCAAGATGTGATGCGGCCGTAGCCGACTACATCGCTAAGGGGGAACTTTGAAGAGAGAGGAATCCTTAAGGCTTACAGAAGATCACCTAAGAAGAATCGAGAATAAATCTGGTCAACAATAATCAATGATGCTACATCCAAATCCGACTTCCTATCCAGAGTACAGACTGAGCAACCTACACTTGGGCAACACAGCTCAAAAATCTGGAATACGCCGCCAACTTCAGATGGTCTGAAGCCCCCCCTGAATACCACTACAGGACCAGGAGAACAAACCGGACCGCCACCTATCAATGATAATTGAGGGCCCAACGAGAACAGGAAAAACAGCTTGGGCTAGAAGTTTGGGGCGGCATAATTATTTTTGTGGGGGTGTTGATTTTTCTTATGAAAATAAAGCAATTTACAATGTAATAGATGACATCCCTTTCCAATTCCTTCCATATAAGAAGGAATTGTTAGGCAACCTAAGAGATTTTACTGTTAATGAGAAATATAGGAAAAAAAAGGTCAATCTCTAGGGGAATTCCATGTATTTTCCTATGCAACCCAGATCAAAGTTATAAATTGGCTATCTCTAATGATATCAGGTTCTCTGAATGGGCCTTAGGAAATGTAATAATGTATGAAATAAACCAACCCCTTTATTAATCAAGTATTGAAATACATTTTGACTGACACAGTCATTACATATAAAGTTTTTGAAAATGAATTTACAGCACACTAATACAATGCATTCTCATGAATATTATCAATGGTTCCAGTAGAAGAACCACCGTATTTTATTAAAATAGTCTTCTTCAAATATTCCTTAACACACTGCTCTTGCTGACCTCCTGAATTAGAACCTTTCTGTGCAAGCCAGTACGCACCCCTCCTTAATACCCTGAATCTGTTGGTCATATCCTCCTTAATCATTGTAGTACAAGGTTCATTTGCATAAACATCAAAAATATCAGTCATCTTCAAGGTATCAGATGACGTCGCTTTTGGTTTTTTTATCAAGAACTAAAAACCATAAAACATGATATCCTGTATATGGATCACATGTGTTAATGTACACCTTGCCCTTAATATTGATTGCATAAAGGTTAATATCATGCCCAATCCTTTGATCGGAACTGGTACCCTGAGTAATAACATTCAATAATTTACATTCTCTTTCATCATCGATTGCCAATTTATCATGATTCGTCTTCAACTTCTTTTCATAAAACTTCTTCTGCCTATAAAAGGTTTTATTCTTATATGTTGCAGGAGGTCTCATAAATTGAGACCTTAAGTAGTTCCTAGGAATTGTCCCAAAATGATTTATGTTTACACTTGCATATGCCAACCTCCGTTTGGCAGCCAACCTCCGTTTGGCAGCCAACCTCCGTTTGGCAGCCAACCTCCGTTTGGCAGCCAACCTCCGTTTGGCAGCCAACCTCCGTTTGGCAGCCAACCTCTCCTGCATCTTTCTGGTCGCTGATGACATTGCATATCCGGTCCGGCTCTACCTCTTCTTTCTGCTTCTTAATCCAATACTTGTCCTTACCTCTGTTGAATCTGTGATTAACAGAATGAAGTTTAAGCAACCTTTCCCTCAACAGAGAAAGATTCCCCTGTCCCTGGAAAAGCCCCCCGTGACAAACAATATTCACCCTCTCTCTGTTGAGTCCTTTAAGTGTTCCAATTTGATATCAGTGCAATCTGTCTCGTAATCACCCGACACTGTTTCGCCTAAGCCAATCTCCATTATTCTTCACTGTAGGAAAAGTGCCTTTCTCAGAAAATGCAAAAAATGATTTACCAATCCGACAAAATACATTTGTTACTTTAATAATTGAAAAGCAAAAAAGTGCTACAGTAAAAGCTAGAGAATATTCGCTATTTACTTTAGTGGTGGGACCATGTGTCGGCCAGACAGGCAAAACCAGTAATATTATATGGTTTTGCCAAAAATACCCCCACTAAAGACAAATTTTTTTACTATAAATTAGCTCAACTGCTCAGCAAAACCATAAGTAGATGCAAGATTTAGGGTGAGCATTATTTCTTTCTCTAGCTATTTGAATTCAAAATGCCTAGACAACCTACCAAAAATAAATACCAGCTACAAGGAAAATCTATATTCTTAACATGTCCACACTGTCCATTAATACCCATTTTTGTAATTGATTTTCTATATCAATTACTACAAATTTATAACTTATCCTATGCCGGGGTATGTACTGAAAATCACCAAGATGGTGAACCACATCTTCACTGCCTTGTCCAAACATCTAAACGTTTCAAAACTGCCAATGCCAGATATTTTGGCATACCTGACTCCCAAAGCGCCTCCAACCCACATTACCACCCAAATACGCAGATACAAAGATGTGATATGGCCGTAGCTGACTACATCGCTAAGAGGGGAACTTTGAAGAGAGAGGAATCTTTAAGGCTTCCAGAAGATCACCTAAAAGAATCGAGAAGAAATCTAGTCAACAATAATCAACGAGGCTACATCCAAAAATCCGAATTCCTATCCAGAGTACAGACTGAGCAACCATACACTTGGGCAACACATCTCAGAAATCTGGAATACGCCGCCAACTTCTGATGGCCTGAAGCCCCCCTGAATATCAACCCAGATGGACACATTTTGTAAATGTGCCCTAAGAACTTCATAATTGGGTGGACCAAAATTTGTTCTTGGTAAGTCTTCAAAACCTACATATTTCTGTGGGCCATATATTCGATATAAGAGATGTCATATGGGCCCATGAACAAACAATTATGGACCTTAATGAACGTTATTACGACAGCAGGGATGCATTGCATCTTAACCGTTCATCTCCACCCACTGCAGGACCAGGAGAACAAACCGGACCGCCTCCTATCGATGATAATTGAGGGCCCAACGAGAACAAGAAAAACAGCTTGGGCTAGATGTTTGAGGCGGCATAATTATTTTTGAGGGGGTGTTTATTTTTCTTCTTATGACAATAAAGCAATTTACAATGTAATAGATGACATCCTTTCCAATTCCTTCCATACAAGAAGGAATTGTTAGGCAGCCAAAGGGTACTGTTAATGAGAAATATAGGAAAAAAAGGTCATTCTCTGGGGGAATTCCATGTATTGTCCTATGTAACACAAATCAAAGTTATAAATTGGCTATCTCTAATGATATCAGGTTCTCTGAATGGGCCTTAGGAAATGTAATAATGTATGAAATAAATCAACCCCTTTATTAATCAAGTATTGAAATACACTCTGACTGACACAGTCATTACAGATAAAGTTTTTTAAACTGAATTTGCAGCACACAAATACAATGCATTCTCATGAATATTATCAATGGTTCCAGTAGAAGAACCACCGTATTTTATTAAAATAGTCTTCTTCAAATATTCCTTAACACACTGCTCTTACTGACCTCCTGAATTAGAACCTTTCTGTGCAAGCCAGTACGCACCCCTCCTTAATACCCTGAATATGTCGGTCATATCATCCTTAATCATTGCAGTACAAGGTTCATTTGCGTAAACATAAAAAATATCAGTCATCTTCAAGGAATCAGATGACGTCGCCTTTGGGTTTTTTTTATCAAGAACTGAAAACCATAAAATATGATATCCTGTATATGGATCACATACGTTAATGTACACCTTGCCCTTAATATTGATTGCATAAAGGTTAATATCATGCCCAATCCTTTGATCGAAACTGGTTTCCTGAGTAATAACATTCAATAATTTACATTCTCCTTCATCATCGATAGCCAATTTATCATGAATCGTCTTCAACCCCTTTTCATAAAACTTCTTCTGCCTATAAAATGTTTTATTCTTATGTGTTGCAGGAGGTCTCCTAACTTGAGACCTGAAATAGTTCCTAGGAATTTTCCCAAAAAGATTTCTGTTTACACTTGCATATGCCAACCTCCGTTTGGCAGCCAACATCTCCTGCATCTTTCTGTTTGCTGATGACATTGCATATCCGGTCCAGCTCTACCTCTGCTTCTGCTTCTTAATCCAATACTTGTCCTTACCTCTGTTGAATCTGCGATTAACAGAATGAAGGTTCTGGCCATCTGGCGGATACCATGTAACAGAGATTCCTGAAGTTGTTTGCATACGTGTGTGGTAATGGTTCTGTTCATCTGGCGGATGCCATGTAACAGAGATTCCTGAAGTTGTTTGCATACGTGTATGGTTGTTCAGTGTTGGAAAGGTGTCCTAAACCCAATCGGGTTGGACCGGATCCGACCGGGTCGGGTCATTTACAGTCTATTTAGTTCATGTAATAACTTTGTTATGATTAATAAAAGCACTTATGTTATTATATATTGTTTATCTTCATATTATTTGTTGTACATATATAGTAACGTCCCTAGTATCAATCTGTGATAGAGAAACCATGATAGTGATTATGGTTGATGAGATCTCTAATCACTATAACAAGGTTGGTACTTAAATGTCTCTAGTCTTATGTATTATCAAATGGGACATTGATAGTATAATCAGACTAGCACGTATTGGATGTCTTCTATCTTTTAGAAGGTAGGGATAGATCTCGCGTCATCGAAGTGTAGAGACACTTGGACCATGCGTGGACGTGTATTAGAGAATGCGACGTTAGGTGACCCACTTACATTACATTAAGTGTCACACTATGTGGCGGTTGTGTAATTATCCTTTGACCGAGTCTTCATGGCATCACGGTGTGGATTGTCATGCTTTGACACTATTGAGATTTCTCCTAACCACGGGGCGATCATGCGGTAGTGATTGGGTATGATATTGAAGCATGCGGAGTATACATGATTGGTCGTCCGGGAATCGCGTATTCTATGATTGGGATCGAATATCCGAAATGGCCTTCTTATAAGGAATGTCTAGCTCTCGAGAATCTTTGCAAAGTGGGAGTAAATGTGTTATTCCGAGAGAGCATGATATCCAGATTATAAGATGCGATCGTCAATGTATTGACACTCGAGATACGATCGTATGGATATTGTTACAGCGATAGGATTGTAAGTTACACGGTAACTGCTTCACATGAAAGGTAGTAGTCATTGCTTTTGACTCTTCCGATGATTGGGGGTCACGGTGTGTTGCTAGACGCTATCCCATGATCGTTAGGTATGAAGGGCATTTTAGTAAATTGCACTTTGTGTCTACGACCAACATATTCGGAAGCCTATCGGGTCACACGCATATGAACATCGAGTCGGATTAAAATGCGGTTATAGTTGATAACCAAATAAGGAAAGTTTATCTCTAGACTATAAAGGTTATAGTGGTAAATTAATATGGTGGTATTTATTTATTATGAATAAATAAAATACATGATATTAATTATATACAAATTATATTAATTAAAGAATATTCCGGAAGTCAATTTGTTGACTAATGGGGCGCCACTTTTAAGTGTATGAGATATACTTGGATTGTGCACTTTAATTAATAAATATTGCCATAATATTAATATAGGATATTAATTGATTTTGCAAAATAGATTTATGGTAATAAGATAATTATAATCAATATATGATATTGACAAAATAAATTATAATTAAAGAGATAAATCAATCTAGTTGATTTTCCTTATTTTATTAGAAAAAGGTTTTCTTCTCCTCCACACTACATATGGGGCGCCACCTCCTCTATAAAAAGGAAGTGGGTGTCAAGCTCTTTGGTACAACACAATTGCAAGAGTTCATAATTCTTGTGTAAAATAGAGAGCCTTCCATAGTGAGTTTGTGAGGGAAGAAAAGGTCCGGTCTAGCAGCCGGAGTTTTTCCGATAGCAATCCAAGGAGGATTCCGGCGAGGGGTTCGTGTGGATTAGCGATAGAGGCCGGACGCGTGGACGGCTTGCGCATTGAACTACTCTCCGTTGGCGGTCAAAGCGACGATCTTGTAGATCATCTAAGGTATAACCGTCAAACTACTTAACGTGTTTATTGCATTAAACGAAGAACGATCTAGAAAAGGAAATCAAATTTTAAATTCCGCTGCGTTAAACTAGTGATTTCCTAACAGTGGTATCGGAGACAGGTTTCGAGCTTAAGCAATAAGCATAATTTAATTGCGTAGTATTTAATCAATAGATGCAAGATTTAAATCACGAAACGTTGAAACAAAAAAAAAATAGGGTTCATGGGGGTCGGCCGACTGGCGGCGCCCCCCTCCCTCTGCGGCGGCGGCGGCGGCGGCGGTAACCCTAGGGTTGCCGTCCGTCGGCTCTCCTCTTCCAATGGGGAGATCAACCCTCTTCGTTTTGTGATATTTTATTGTGCATAGATATCTCGTTTGTTTAGTTGTGTCATATGGCCAACCAATGGTTCAAATAGTTTGGACCATTGGGAAACCATACGGCACATTGGCCTTTCCAAATTATGATTTGGAATAGGCCTAGGCCCTTTTCAAATATTTGATTTGTAAAAGACCTAGGCCTAGGCCACTTCCAAAATTTTGATTTTGGAAAGTGGCCAGGCCTAAACCAAAATTATTTGGCCTTTCTAAATTTTGATTTGGAATAGGCCTAGGCCCTTTTTCAAATATTTGATTTGTAAAAGGCCTAGGCCTAGGCCACTTCCAAAATTTTGATTTTGGAAAGTGGCCAGGCCTAGACTAAAATAATTTGGCCTTTCCAAATTTTGATTTGGAATAGGCCTAGGCCCTTTTCAAATATTTGATTTGTAAAGGCTTAGCTTCAAGCCACTTCCAAAATTTTGATTTTGGAAAGTGGCTGAGCCTAAGCTAAATTTAGTTTTTGGAAAGAAACAAATAGAGACTTCATAATTTTAATTTTATATTTTGAATAGTTCAAATTTAATTAAAATTGAAATCGATTTAAAATTAAATGTTAATTTTAATTTTCGATTAAGTCATATAATTAATTAAAAGTTATTTAATTATTTGACGTGATAAAATAAAGACGCATGAGTAGTAGTAGTTAAAATTAGAATTTAATCTTTTCATAAGATAAAATTGTATGGATTAGATGTGTAGATATAATGTGATTAAATGGACCCGATTGATCATGACTCAACCAATACGATAGATGGGAATGTTTTCTTTATGTTGGTTTTGAAAAATTGTCCTAGGCCGTTATGAAGAACGTGACCTAGTTTACTTTTTGCATTTATCCCATTCCTCGAGCTCCCCGCAGCGGCGGGTGTAATTATTTATTATGTAACAAGAATGGAGCAAGAAGTTGAAGACCAAGGAGAAATAAAGAACCCATTGGCGACAAAGAATAAAGATCCTATTGGCGGTTGCGAGATACCCTTAGTTTGTGACCAGCGGTTTCGTCGGTTTGTATTCGAAACCGCACTCTAGAAAAGTCCATGATCATACCGGTTATTTTATGCGCGGAATGTTGTGTATGTTTTACTTTATATGATATCGTAGTAATATGCACATAGTAGATGAGACCATAATTAAACCAAATTAATTAAGTGAATTAATTTAAATTATTCCCACGTCAAAAATCAAGTCGGAATTGCCTCCCATATTATAACGACGGTGAAGAGCCCTTGTTCGGACCCAACTCACCACCAAAGCGGGGTTGACCTACCTCGGGTATATCGTCGTTATCGAGATATGATCGAAAGAGATCTCATGAATATTGGGGTTAAGACTCGACTAAGAATTCTCTCGCCACCACCAAAGCGGGTCGTTTGGATTTTAGAGGCAAGGGTTTGGCTATTTTTCATAAGATGAAATATTGTCAAAGAGTTGGTAGTCAAACAACAAGAATCGTATAAGATATGATAGACAAATCGTTGTCCAATTGTTTAATTATTTTCGCCCATCACCAAAGTTGGGGTCGGGGTAGTTCGATGGGATCTTGCCCACTAAAGGAATTATTTTCTTGAAAGCCAATAGGGAATAGTTGGCTAGTGGGAGTAAAACCTTCTGATTTATTAAGTGCAAATTTAGGGTTTTTATACATGAGCCTTTACTTATTCTATCTTTATTTATTGTTGTAGAAAATGTCAAACAAATTGAACCTTCGTTTTATCATCGAAAACAAGCTTGACGAGACAAATTTTCTCGATTGGGAAAGAAACCTCAAAATCGTTTTGAGGCACGAGAAGATTGGCTATGTCTTGGGCGAGGCCCTACCGGAAAAGCCAGCCTGAGGGTTCGGTGCGAGATGTTGTCGAAGTACAACAAGCAAGCTTCGATAAGGCGATCTTGATGCTACATGTATCATGCTTGCTTCTATGACACCTGAACTGCAGAAACAACATGAGTCTATGGACGCCTACTCTATCATGGTACACCTGAAGGAACTTTATGCTTCTCAGTCCCGCACTGAGAGGTATGAGGTCTCGAAGGCCCTGTTTAGTTGTAAGATGGCATCTGGGACTGCTGTGGGGTCACACGTGCTTAAAATGATCGGGTACATAGAGAGGCTTGGGAAGAATTTGGCCACAAGTTGGAACGAGTTGAGTATTGACTTGATTCTCGCAATCTCTACCGATTCATTCTCTCAGATTCGTGATGAACTATCACATGAACAAGATAGATTGCTCTCTGCGGAGTTATTGAACATGTTAAAGGCTGGCCGAGGCACCGTGGGAAGGGAAAGCAAGTGTTCTTTGGTCACTTCGAGCAAGGGCAAGGCAAAAGCCCAGAAGAAGTCCAAGAAGGCGAAGGTGTACTAAGCCAACGCCTAAGATAGCGAAAGACAAATCCAAGGATGCTTGCTTCCATTCCGGTGAGACCGGACATTGGAGAGAAAGCGCAAAGGCTTCTTGAGTACCAAGAAGAAGCATTCGATGCTTCGACTTGTGTATATTTATGATTGAGATCAATATTGCTTCTTCTAAGTCTAACCACCGGGTATTAGATACTGGTTGTGGTTCTCATATTTGTCTGAATATGCAGGCACTAAGAAGAACTAGAGATCCGAGGAAAGGAGAGGTGGACCTACACTGCGTTGGAAATGGAGCAAGTGTTCTTTTTGCACCGGCCGTAGGAGTTTATTTTCTTTCATTGCCCAGTGGGCTAGTACTAGAACTTAATAACTGTTATTTTGTTCCCGCTCTTACGAAGAGCATTATTTCTATTTCTGCATTAGATGTTGATGGTTTTTCATTTATGTTTGAGAATAAATGTTGTTCTTTTTCACGTGATGGAATCTTTTGTAATCTTGGCATACTTAGCAATGGTCTCTACATATTGGATATGAATGTTGACGTACTTAATATAAATAACAAGAAAGCCAAAACAAATGACTTGAATGAATCCTACTTATGGCATTGTAGACTTGGCCATATAAATAAGAATCGCATTTCCAAACTCCATAAAGATGGAATGTTGGATCAATTCGATTACGAATCGTTTGACGTATGCGAAGCTTGTTTACTTGGCAAGATGACAAAGTCACCTTTCAGTGGCAAAGGGATAAGATCAAATGAATTGCTTGAGCTCATACATACTGATGTGTGTGGCCCAATGTCAATTCAAGCCAAAGGAGGATACTCTTATTTTATTACCTTCACTGATGACCATTCTCGCTATGGTTATATATACTTAATGAAGTTTAAATCTGAAGCCATCGAAAAGATCAAGGAATTCATAAGTGAGGTGGAGAAACAACTAGGTAAAGAAATCAAAACACTTCGATCCGATCGAGGCGGAGAATACCTAGATGGAGAGTTTCAAGATTATTTGAAGGAGAATGGGATTCTACCTGAATGGACTCCTCCCGGAACGCCACAGATGAATGGCGTGTCTGAGAGGAGGAACCGCACCTTGTTAGACATGGTGCGATCCATGATGAGTTATGCAGTTCTTCCAAAATCGTTTTGGGGGTATGCCTAGAAACCGCATCCTATACACCGAAACCGAGTTCCATCAAAGACGGTTGACTCTACGCCATACGAGGTATGGACTAAGAGAAAACCGAGCCTAGGTCATCTAAAACCTTGGGGTTGTCCGACTTACGTGAAGCGGATGATGCCTCGACAAATTAGAGCCTGTGTCCGACAAATGTCTATTCGTAGGATATCCTAGAAACCAAAGGTACCAATTTTACCATCCCGAGGAACAAAAGGTGTTTGTTGCCGGGGATCGCCACTTTCGGAGAAAGAGTTTATTCGGATAGGGTCGGTGGGAGTAAAATTGATCTTGAAGAAATTCGAGAACCACTTACGGATAAAAGTCGGTTGATGGAAGTAGAGGACTTGCCACGCATGACGGATGTGACACCGGCCTCTACCGTGGACACACTAGCACCTCGAAGATCCACCAGGGAACATTTGTGAACCCGAAGGTACATTGGCGTGTATCTCATGGAAGATGAGGACCCTAGAACTTATGAGGAAGTGCTATTAAGGCATGACAAAGAGAAATGGCTGAAGCCATGAATTTCGAAATGGAATCCATGAAAGACAACCAAGTTTGGAACTTAGTTGATCCGCTTTGAGGGAATAGTTCCCATAGGGTGTAAATGGGTCTTTAAGAGAAAGACCGACATGGACGAGAACGTGACCACCTACAAGGCTAGGTTGGTGGCAAAAGGTTATAAGCAAAGACAAGGAGTTGACTATGATGAAACCTTCTCGCTTTGTTGCCATGTTAAAATCCATTAGAATTTTGCTCGCTATTGCAAAGATACCATGATTACGAAATCTGGCGAGATGGATGTGAAAACAGCTTTCCTTAACGGAACTCGTCTGAGGAAGTGTATATGACACACCTGAGGGTTTCACAACCAATGACGCCAGGATGGTGTGTAAAGCGCAAAGATCCATTTATGGATTAAAGCAAGCTTCTCGGAGTTGGAATCTTCGCTTTTATGAGATAATCAAACAGCTTTGATTTCATCAAGAACGAAGATGAGCCCTGTGTTTACAAGAAGGTTAGTGGGAGTGCCATTGTGTTCTTAGTGCTTTATGTGGATGACACATGCTCGCTCATAGGGAATGATGTGCCTATGTTACAATCAGTCAAAGCTTGGTTATCCAAGAACTTCTCTATGAAGGACTTGGGTGATGCAGACCTATATTCTAGGAATAAAGATCTATAGAGATAGATCTAAAAGGTTGCTTGGTCCGTCGTAATCCACCTACATAGACAAGATGTCAAGAGATTCAAAGCATGGAGCGAGCCCAAGAAAGGATTGTTGCCCATGTCACATGGGGTCTACACAAAAGGAATGAGTCCTAAGAAAAAGAGGAGGAAAGGGCACAAATGAGTAAAGTCCCTTATGCTTCGGCAATCGGGTCTATCATGTATGCCATGTTATGCACAAGACCAGACGCCTCGCACCCTCTTAGTATGACTAGTAGGTACCGGTCCAATCCAGGTGATGGTCACCTGGATTGTTGTCAAGAATATCCTTAAGTACTTGAGACGCATACTAGGGATATGTTCCTGGTTTTCGGAATGATGATTTAGTATTACGAGGTTACACAGATGCCGGGTTCCAAGCGACAAGGATGACTTTAAGTCACAACTGGATTTGTTTTCACGCTTAACGGCGGAGCAAATGAGTGGAAGAGTTCCAAGCGGGAGACTACTGCAGACTCTACAACGGAAGCCGAATACATAGCCCCGGAGGCGGCAAAGGAAGATTTGGATGAAGAAGTTCATTCATCGAACTTGGTGTGGTTCCCCTCCATTGAAGGTCCAAGTGCCTCTGTACTATGATAATAATGGAGCGATATCTCGACCAAAGGAACCAAGGTCTCATCGAAGTCCAAACATGTGCTACGGCGCTATCACTTGATTTAGAGATAGTAGATAGAGGAGATGTAAAGATAGAGAAAGTCCACACGGATGATAATATAGGTGATCCGTTAACCAAGGCATTGTCTCAAGCTAAGCATGAGAAACATGTTCACTTGCACGGGCTTAGGCATATGGGTGATTGGCTTTAGGCCAAGTGGGAGATTGTTGGAAAGGTGTCCTAAACCCAATCGGGTTGGACCGGATCCGACCGGTCGGGTCATTTACTGATCTATTTAGTTCATGTAATAACTTTGTTATGATTAATAAAAGCACTTATGTTATTATATATTGTTTATCTTCATATTATTTGTTGTACATATATAGTAACGCCCCTAGTATCAATCATGATAGAGAAACCATGATAGTGATTATGGTTGATGAGATCTCTAATCACTATAACAAGGTTGGTAATTAAATGTCTCTAGTCTTATGTATTATCAAATGGGACATTGATAGTATAATCAGACTAGCACGTATTGGATGTCTTCTATCTTTTAGAAGGTAGGGATAGATCTCGTCTATCGAAGTGTAGACACTTGGACTGTACGTGGACGTGTATTAGAGAATGCGTACGTTAGACTGACCCACTTACATTAAGTGTCACACTATGTGGCGGTTGTGTAATTATCCTTTTGACCGGAGTCTTCATGGCATCACGGTGTGGATTGTCATGCTTTGACACTATTGAGATTTCTCCTAACCACGCGGCGATCATGCGGTAGTGATTGGGTATGATATTGAAGCATGCAGAGTATACATGATTGGTCGTCCGGGAATCGCGTATCCTATGATTGGGATCGAATATCCGAAATGGCCTTCTTATAAGGAATGTCTAGCTCTCGAGAATCTTTGCAAAGTGGGAGTAAATGTGTTATTCCGAGAGAGCATGATATCCAGATTATAAGATACGATTGTCAATGTATTGACACTCGAGATATGATCGTATGGATATTGTTACAAATGATAAGATTGTAAGTTACACGGTAAATCGCTTCACATGAAAGGTAGTAGTCATTGCTTTTGACTCTTCCGATGATCGGGGTCACGGTGTGTTGCTAGACGCCATCCCGTGATCGTTAGGTATGAAGGGCATTTTAGTAAATTGCACTTTGTGTCTACGGCCAACATATTCGGAAGCCTATCGGGTCACAGCGATATGAACATCGAGTCGGATTAAAATGCGGTTATAGTTGATAACCAAATAAGGAAAGTTTATCTCAGACTATAAAGGTTATAGTGGTAAATTAATATGGTGGTATTTATTTATTATGAATAAATAAAATACAAGATATTAATTATATACAAATTATATTAATTAAAGAATATTCCGGAAGTCAATTTGTTGACTAATGGGGCGCCACTTTTAAGTGTATGAGATACACTTGGATTGTGCACTTTAATTAATAAATATTGCCATAATATTAATATAGGATATTAATTGATTTTGCAAAATAAATTTATGGTAATAAGATAATTCAATATATGATATTGACAAAATAAATTATAATTAAAGAGATAAATCAATCTAGTTGATTTTCCTTATTTTATTAGAAAAATGTTTTCTTCTCCTCCACACTACATATGGGGCGCCACCTCCTCTATAAAAAGGAAGTGGGTGTCAAGCTCTTTGGTACAACACAATTGCAAGAGTTCATAATTCTTGTGTAAATTAGAGAGCCTTCCATAGTGAGTTTGTGAGGAAGAAAAGGTCGATCTAGCGACCGGAGTTTTTCCGATAGCAATCCAAGGAGGATTCCGGCGAGGGGTTCGTGTGGATTAGCGATAGAGGCCGGACGCGTGGACGGCTTGCGCATTGAACTACTCTCCGTTGGCGGTCAAAGCGACGATCTTGTAGATCATCTAAGGTATAACCGTCAAACTACTTAACGTGTTTATTGCATTAAACGAAGAACGATCTAGAAAAGGAAATCAAATTTTAAATTCCGCTGCGTTAAACTAGTGATTTCCTAACATTCAGTGCATACTCGTGTGAGGAATTCAATCTTCATGGTAGACTCATTCATGATCGCTGACCATATTGAGTCTCTTGACTTTTTTGGGCTTCTTCTTGAAGCCTTGAGTAATCCTCTCTCTTCAAAATGCCCTCATTTTGCGATGTAATCGGCTACGTCTGCATCCCGTCGCGGTATTTGGCAGTTTGGATGATAGGAGGTAGATCTAATCGGATCCGGTAAGTCAAAATATTTTGGGTTTGTGGTTGAAAATCGTTTATCAAGCTGCACAAGGCAGTGCAGATGTGGTTCCCCATTTTGATGATTTTCCGTATAGACTCTGGCATAAGAAATATTAAATTCTTTAAGAAGGGTAAATAAATAGTCTATGAGGAATAATGGAATTAATGGGCAGTGAGGATATGTTAAAAAGATGGATTTGCCCTGTAGATAGTTTCAAAAATGCTTTCATCTTGCAATAATGGACATCCGCCTTAATGTTGGAATTTCCAACCCATACGTAATAGACCAAGGGCATTACTTGTCCTTCAAACTTGCATACGAATTACCAAAAAAGTCATGTTTAAACAACAACATACTGGGAACACGAACTCAGCCTGCTTACAATCAAGTTCGCATAACCTGTTGTCGTAAACCCTCACCTTAACACAACCTTCTGAGTTCATTGGACATTGAGGTCTATACATCAACAGACAACTGTCGATCATCACTGATAAATTCTTCATCTTGTTTAATGCCATATCAATTAGACTAGGGTACATTAATTTAACTGTTTCAACAGCTGGTCCCGATTTGATATCGGTACAATCAGTCTTGTAATCACCCTAGACCGTTTCGCCTAACCCAATCTCCATTATAACTTAAATATGCACAAATATTGCTTTTCTCAGAAAATGCAAATAATAAAAGTGTTAAACCCGTGTATATAACAACGCTTTCAAAATAATTGAACATTGACAAATTGACAAACCGACAAAATACAGCTGTTATTTTAATAAAGTTAAAGTTAACGTGGTTACAGGAAAAGTGTAACAATTAAAAACCAAAAAACATGAAGCCCTGAATTAGGATCGCATGTGTTAATGATCTATTAGGATCCGGTATGTCAAATATTTTGGATTTGTGGTTGAAAATCGTATCAAGCTGCACAAGGCAGTGCTGATGTGGTTCCCTATTTTGATGATTTTCCGTACAGACTATGGCATAAGAAATATTAAATTCTTTAAGAAGGGTAAATAAATAGTCTATGAGGAATAGTGGAATTAATGGGCAGTGAGGATATGTTAAAAAGATGGATTTGCCCTGAAGGCGGAATTGGTTTTTTTGTCGTGGCATGGAGAACTTCTATGCGTACAAGGTTTTGGTGAGAAGTGAGAAGTTTCTTCTCAGGTTCTTAAATGAGTTAGGTGAGAACCTGATTTTTCCATTTTTATAATGGGGTTGTGGCCCCCAATGACGTCAGCAAAACAATATAATATTACTGGTATTGCCCGTATGGCCGACACGTGGGTCCCACTAGTAAAGGTAAAGGTGATTATTCCTCACTTTTCCTGTAGCCCCGTTAACTTTAACTTTATTAAAGTAACAGCTGTATTTTGTTGGTTTGTCAATGTTCAATTATTTTGAACGCGTTGTTATATACACGGGTTTAACACTTTTCTTATTTGCATTTTCTGAGAAAAGCAATATTTGTGCATATTTAAGTTATAATGGAGATTGGGTTAGGCGAAACGGTCTCGGGTGATTACGAGACTGATTGTACCGATATCAAATTGGGATCAGCTGTTGAAACAGTTAAATAAATGTACCCTAGTCTAATTGATAGGGAATTAAACAAGATGAAGAATTTATCTGTGATGATCGACAGTTGTCTGTAGATGTACAGACCTCAATGTCCAATGAACTCAGAAGGTTAATTTAAGGGTGAGGGTTTAACTACAACACTTTTCTTAAAATATTTCTTAACAATCTGTTCCTCTTGAACTCCTAAATTAGAACCCTTATGGGCAAGCCAGTAGGCACCCCGCCTTAAGACCCTGAATTTGTCTGTCATATCTTCCTTAATCATTGCAGTGCAAGGTTCGTTGTTGTACACATCAAATATATCAGCCATCTTCACAGGATCGGATGAAGTCCCCTATGGTTTTCTATCAACAATTAAAAATCATAAAACATGAAGCCCTGAATAAGGATCGCATGTGTTAATGAAAACCTTCCCCTTAATGTTAATTGCATAAAGGTTAACATCGTGACCAGACCTTTGATCTGAACTTGTACCCTGACTAATAATATTCAATAATTTACATTCTCCCTCGTCATCAATCGTCAATTTCTCGTGTATTGTCTTTAATCGTTTTCTTAAAATATTCCTTAACAAACTGTTCCTCTTGACCTCCTGAATTAGAACCCTTCTGGGCAAGCCAGTAAGCACCCCGCCTTAAGACCCTGAATCTGTCTGTCACATCTTCCTTAATCATTGCAGTGCAAGGTTCGTTGTTGTACACATCAGATATATCAGTCATCTTCACAGGATCGGATGAAGTCCCCATTGGTTTTCTATCAACAATTAAAGACCATAAAACTTGAAGCCCTGAATAAGGATCGCATGTGTTAATGAAAACCTTCCCCTTAATGTTAATTGCGTAAAGGTTAACATCGTGACCAAGCCTTTGATCTGAACTTGTACCCTGACTAATAATATTCAATAATTTACATTCTCCCTCGTCATCAATCGTCAATTTCTCGTGTATTGTCTTTAATCGTTTTTCAAAAAACTTCTTCTGCCTATAGAAAGTTTTATTTCTATACGTTAATGGAGGTCTTCTAACTTGAGACCTATATAAATATATATATATATGTGTGTGTGCATGTGTGTGTGTGTGTTTTTGCGATGATAAGATTTGATATTTTCCGTAAGTAGATGTGAAAATGACTTGATATTTTTTTATGATAAAAGACAAGGGTAATATATAGTATCTATATATAATATGTATAGGATATACACACACACACACACACACACACATATATATATATATATATATATATATATAAAGCAAATAGGATTGTTTCAAAAAAATAGTAAATAAGATTTGTACGTGTGTCATCCTATTTACTATTTTTTGAAACACGCATAAATCCTATTTACTATTTTTTTGAAGCAACCCTATTTACTTTATATATATATATATATATATATATATATATATATATATATATATATATGTGTGTGTGTGTGTGTGTGTGTGTGTGTGTGTGTGTGTATATGTATATATATATATATGTATATATGTATATATATGTATATACTATACATATTATGCATGGATACTACACATATTACCCTTGTCTTTTGTCATAAAAATATCAAGTCATTTTCACATCTACTTACGGAAAATATCAAATCTTAACATCACAAAAACACACTCACTCAATGCACAAATGTTAAGAGATTATATTTTCGTAAGTAAACGTGATATATATATACACACACGTACAAATCCTATTTATATATATATATATATATATCTATATATATATATATATATATATATATATATATATATATACACACACACGTACAAATCATATTTACTATATGTATATGCTTCCACACAATACATTTTATAGATTTTTGTCAAGAAGAATGACACATTTAGTAATAAATTAGGATAAAATACACACATCAATATGTGTGTGTATATATATATATATATATATATATATATATATATATATATATATATATATATATATATATATATATGTGTGTGTGTGTGTGTGTGTGTGTGTGTGTGTGTGTGTGTGTGTGTGTGTGTGTGTGTGTGTGTGTATTTTTTTGTTGCAATGTTAAGAGATGATATTATATGTTGCAATTAATTAATCATGTGTGTTTATAATCACTTGCAGCTTTCCACAGCTGTGACACACTGAGAATATATTCATCCGCGTGATAAGGTTTTGATACCCAACTGAGGTTCCATTCGAAAAAAGCAATCTATGAAAAACTAGCCTCTGAGTTGGTGCAGTATCGTCACGGTGATGGTACTTTGTTCTCTAGATTACAAGAATCAGTCTTTGGTCAATTTATTACTTGGTATCATGGTAACATGGCGTACAAAGGGCGGCTAATAGCATTCTTGTATTTCCAAATGGTTTATCCCGACCGCGAAGACAAACTTCATTTTAAAATTGGCAAAAATAGAGTGAAGTTCGGTAAAAGAGTGTTTGCAATGACAATGTAGTTTAGATTTGGAGATACAAACGTTCAATTGCGTCAAGTCTCAAGGTGTTTTCAGGAGCGTTGTCAACTAAGTAAGTGGACCGCGACTGTAACGTTGGCAAAAATCCTAACATCGATCAAGTCAAGGCAATGCGACAACGAAACCGTATATCGGATGTGGCTTTAGTGTATCTTATTTATGGCATAATAATCGGACAAGACCCTGAAACGGTAATACCAAGCCAGATATTTTATATCGTCGAGGACCTAGAACGGGTCAGAACTTATGCATGGGGAAGTATTGTTAGGTGTAGTGCCCGAAAGACAATTTGTGTAATTGTTTTTAATAATAGAAAGTGATCGATCCCGGAGTTCATATTAGACTAATTGATCACTAGTCGGGATATGAACTAATTGATCATCGAGGGGTTAATGGTAAATAAGGATAAGATATTATGTGTCGGGTTTACGGAGATATCCCACTCGAGAATGGATGATCTATGGAGGGTTAATCCGTATGTAGTGATTATATCAATGGACGCTTATTCGATGCATGGGTTGAGTATAAGTATACATGTAATCGGTAGAGTTCGATTTCGGGTTTATGGTGGCGTAATCCCGGAATTAATAATTAATGTACTTATTACATTCGATGAATGATTAATTATTGGAGCTATCGGTTATAGGTCCATGGGACCCGATGTGGCTTCTATAATTCGGACTAATAATCTTGTTATTTGGGTCTCAGTGATAATTAATTGGCCGGGCTAATTAATTGATATGCATGAATATTATTTAGTTGTGCTAAATAATATACACATAAAAGACATTTTGTGTGGGCTTATTAACCCTAAGTGTGGCGCCATTTTAGTCTTCATTTAGCACAAGAATTAATTTTCTTGTGTTATGGAAAATAAAAGATATTCTTGTTATATGATTGGTTGGATGACTTGTTATTTGATTTCCTATTGGTCAATAAATGTCACAATTAGTCATTAAGGAAAATATCTTTTTATTTTGTTTAATTAATAATTATTTAATTAATTAAAACTTGGAGACCAAGGATTTACTCTCCTATAAAAGGAGAGTTATTCCAGGGGTAATGAGCAATGGAAATTTCGACCTACACACTTGAAAAAAGAGAAAAAAATTAGTTTTCTTGTCTTGGGTTTTAGAAGAAGAAAAACTCTAAGTTTTTCTTGGTGTTGCATATCAAGGAGGTTCGTGTATCAAGAAGGGTGTCCACCAACCGCCGTTTGGAGAACACATCGGAAGATCTTGGCTTCTCTTCCTACTATTGGTAACATGATCTTAACCCCCTTGTAGTAGTTAAATAAGTCGTGATGTATAAGTCGTGATCCATCCGTTGCGCGTAGATCTAACTTGTTTAGATCTAAGAACCTGCATCCTTCATGTGGTAGCAGAGCCAAGTTCCACGATTTATATAGTCATAATCATAATTAGACGATTTAAAGGAGTGAAATTGCATGTAGGTAAATTTTATTTATTGTTTTATGCATTGATAATGATTAATTGCTATGGTTGAAGAGATGGATTGGGGGTTGGCACTGTTTACCCGTTAGATCTATTGTAAACTCATATAAACAATGAAAATTCGTTCATATGAGTATAGGAAATTATGTAATTTATTTTTATTGCAATTTTAATTTCCTGAAAATAGATCTGTCTTAGTAGCTGTTTAGTTATTTCGTTTTTCCCGTTGATCGAGCCGTTGAAACGACGACCCTCCGGTCAGAATCAAGATTGGAAGATGATGACCAATTCCAAAAACTTTGGCGTCGATCGGAGTCCGTTTTGATATCCGTTCGTTGCTGCAAAGAAGCTGATGTAACAGAAAAACGCAGGATTCACAGAAACCCTACCTGTGACTTCCTCGAATTTCTAGGAGAGTTTAGACCGTTGAAACGCAAATCCAGCCGGTCAGATCGAAAAATATGGAGTTTTGGACGTGGGATAAAAAATTCAGGTCGATCGGGATTCATCTCGATTCCCAATCGGCCTCGGGAAGTCATTGATGCGCTGCTGTAAAAGTCAGATTCAGCAGCAAGTTGGGCGGCTCACTGGAGAAGATTGACAAGTCAAAGCTCTGATCCAACCGTCCATATTGAAGCCCGAGGAATGAAGAACAGATCTGGAGATTTTCGTTGCGATCCGAGTTCGTTTGGTTTGCCGATCGTCGAAGTTTTGAACAGCTACAGATTAGGGTTTCTAATTTTATTTTATTAGATTAGATACGGGGGCGCCAACGGTCCATCTCGATGTTTATTTTCCGCACTAGTATACATGTTTAGATTGTATGTGTAGAGCCGGAAAATTGCAATGACATGCATCATATCATGAATTCCACTCCATATGCATACATGTAGAAATTAATTCGAGGAATTAATTAGGCATGTATAAAACACGCAATTAGTTTTAATTAATTGTTTGTTATTAATTAGAAACTAATTAGGGTAAAACCGAGGAACACGGGTTTTTCAATCGTCAAGGTTGGGTGATGGATTCTCGGTGAATCACTTTTGCTAAAGCATAAGGAGTAAATCTCGAAATCTCGTGGTTAAGGTGTTGGATTCTCGTGAATTCCACCTTACCAGAGCGAGATTACGTTTTTGTTCCGTAGTATCTACGTGAAAGTTTGATGTTTAAGGATTGGATAGTCACGGGCAAACATGGTTCGAAAGTGGTTTAACCACGGTTGGGTGGTCAACAGTAGCTACGGCTCGATCGACTTCACCCTCCACGTGTGGCGTTTGCATGAAGGGTCCGCAAGGCTGAGCCATCCGAAGAGCCACTACGGCTCAACGGAGCTCCCTTAGTCTTGACCCGTCCGACGGCCACATATGTTCCAACGAATAGGTCGGGTGGGCTAGCCCACGTAACCGACAACATTCGGGCCTATGATTTATTATTCCTTAATGTAACATCAAGTCCAAAAATGTGATCAGTAAACCCACCACGTTTTCAAAATATTGAGTGGGAGAGGGAGAGGCGACAGCCGACCCCACGGCCTCTACTGTTGACACAAGCAACGTGAGAGAATGGTGACGCTTCGTGCCGGCCTGGGACCGGCCTCCCTAAGGAAGGCCTTCACCGCTATCAAAATTCAAGGCTTGGTCTCCGAAAGGATAGGATTTTGGGTACTCGCCGGGTCACTGACCGACCCTAAGGCGGCACACTCGGGGTCTACCTAAAAATCTGAGACAGTAGGTCACACTCATAAAGGGTATTTTTGGTAGTACCTTGGCTGAAAAAGGAAATGTGATTGACGATCACAAATGAGATGTTCGATTCTCAATCTGATCTTCAATATAAATCGAAACCTCTTTGACCTATCCTAAGGCGGCACTGAGGCATTAGATTAAATCCTTGGAACGGTAGGATATACTATAAGTACTTAGTTTATGTTCCTAAAATTTATTAGTAGTGTATGATTTGGATTTATTTTCTGTCAATTTTATTTACAACTATTATACATATCTCTCTAGGGTGCTAGATTGCTTGTGTAAAATTGACTAGTAACGACTTCGTTAAAAGTGGTAAGTAACTAGAACGTTGTGCTTATTAATCTTACATGCAAATTTTTTGGAAGAGATATTTCTCTTGAGCCTTCAAGACTTAAGTGATGTAAATAAGTATGTCACTGCTGTCACTCGTGTTGAACGAGAGACAACCATAGTTAGTTTGAAAGATGATTGGGACGATAAAATTCTTCTAGTGAATTTTAATTGTGTAGTGTCTACACGAGAAATTTTCTAATAGAAAAATTAGAGAATCATAAATTAAAGTGTCGCTAGTTAGACGGTATTTGGAACCGATAAACTAGTGGGAGCTTTTATCTGGTTGTTTTTCTAATTTATTAGAAAATTAGTCCCACTGGTAACGCTTTCATTAGACATCCCACAGTTCACGAGTAGTGTCTACTCAATTGAACTGCTAGTTCAAGACTATTTCCTTTTAAGGAAAGTTGAGAATGGGAAAGAATGTCTATAAGTGTTAATCATCTTAACTAAAGTTTTGAGGCTAAACCGAAAAATTAATTATAGAAAGTATAGGATAAGGAAAGTGATTTCGGATCACTTAACCAATGAATCCTTAGCGACTTTCTTAAACCGAGTAACTTGACTCGGTAGCTTAGTTCTTTGGAAGAACAACGAAGCTGTGCATTAACAATTAATAAAGTAGACAACGGGCAGTTATTTCAGCTATAATAGTGGAGTGATATAAGGAAATGAATTTCGGATTCTATCATTGAATATCACAGAAAAATTTATTTTTCTGTTTACAGATTCGTTGAAACAAATGGATTCACTTTCATCTCGATACTACAGTTGCCTTAAACAAAGTGAAGATGACATTTGTAGTACGAATCTGTGACTCGGACTTTTGTTTGATAAAGACGAACCACTAAGAAAAGTGAATAGGTATGTGTAACACATCTAAAACTATTAAAGGTAAAAGGTTTCGTATTAAGATAAACGACCCTTCAATATCTATTAATTAGTGCATATATCCTAGAGATAAGACCCGACGATCGGCTAAGGGTGATTCCTATCTCCCGCCTAGGAACACTATCTCAAAGGAACAATGACTAAGTTTCCTTTCAATCGGGAGAGGGTAATGATTTGAAGGGTAACATAGCTTGTTCATCATGACCTTCGGGTCTAGTGAGAGACACAAGCTAGTGGAAGTTTTTTGAGTGGTGACATTTTGTCCGATAACTACTCGAAACACGATTTAGTTTACCAAAAGAATACGAGGAGGAGTCTCTCGATTTTAGAGAGAATAGAGTATTCTATGCTCATAAATAGGCTATAGCATAGTCTTGGGGTGATGCTCACCGCCTCCTAAAGTGGAATGTTTCTCACTAAGAAAGAAACCATAGACTTGCCCTATATAGTTATTGATGTACTACAATACACTGCTAAACTCGATTAAGATAATTGGTTGCAAAATAACGGTTAACATTATTATGTAAACCGAGAAGTCTACCTAGAAGATGCTAGTGAATTTATGGATAAGGAGTGAATTCGGTTCACACCACTTCCGTAAATGTAGGCATTTAGCATTTAATGCTTGAAGGTAGGACTGGAGATTTTGCACATACGTTCAGATTTTGACTGTTCGTGAAATGCCTTAATGAGACGAGTGAATGTTGGTTGTAAGATTCTTGAGATCAGAAAGTGACAGTTGGACTGTCACAAGGCTTCTGATAGAATCTATGAGTAACAGCCTTAGACCTTGGAGTACGGTTACCCAAAGGAAGTTACTATCTGATTTAATCAGACCACGTCCAACATCGGTTGTTGGTGATTACACTGATAAATACTACTAGATCAGAATGTCAATCCACCCAGAACGCAGTGGGAGTATGGTTTAACCATTGACCCATTATGGTTGTGTGGACTTTATAGTCTGCTGGGGTGATTGATAACCTGTGGCTCTTTGTGGGCTGTATAGGATTCTGATCAGAGAGGTTGGTTCGAAAACCTTATCCCTGTGAATGGAGTTTTGGTACTCCAGTTTTGTTCAGCCTCTTGTAGAACCACCTGAGTGTCTCAGGCCCGGTGGGAGAAATTGGATCTACACGGAAAAGAGTCGAATGAATAGGAAAGTTTAAATTTTAAGCGCAAAGCTGAGTGGTCTAGGGGTGATTCCCTAAAAATTAGAGAGTTAACCAGACCTTGAACTCTCTCACCACTCAGTCTTGCTAGATTTCATTAGAAAGCTAAAAATAGGGGTGATTCCCTGAGACTTTCTTGCCAAACAAACGGATTCTGAATTCATTCGGAACAGAAGGGTCTTGGTTAGAACAAACGGCAGGATGGCTGCCGGGGCTTATATCCTTTGTGGATTTAAGAGAACCTCTCAGTCATTTAAAATTCACATGTTTTAGAATATGTGGACTTTACAAGAATATTGATAAGTCTTTCGTAGACGGGATATCAATATTGGTAAAGTAGTAGTATTAGTGTTCATGAATGGTAACACTGAAACAGTTGGAAACAACATGTCTGTGCTATCTGAAGTCGGAAACTGATAGGCCAAGATTCTCTGGTTGAGAGAATTGGACTATATTCTAAGAATTTGATTCGGTCAAATTCACGAGAATGAGTCATTGGCTATCCCACCTATCTTATTGAAAAAGATGATTATGCATATACGTATGCAACATTCATCGAGAGTAGTCCTACCCTACCTCTCAGGAATGATTCTCTAAATCTTCGGATAAAGAGAAAATGGGATAGAGTCTCTCTTGGATAATGGCAAGTCAGGTTATCACAAGTCAATAGTAATCGAATCTTGGATTCGAGCAATAAGTAGCGGTTTAGTACGTCCTCAAGTATCTTTAGAGAATGAGGAATCATATGCTTGTATATTCAGGTGCAAACTTGAATATGGTTGACTACACTGATTCTGACTTGTAGTCAGATTAAGGATGATCATTAAGTTGATCTCGGGCTTAGTGTTTACTCATAGTGCTTAGAATTTCCTTTTTTGGTCTGGGAGTAATTCCAGGTCTGATAAGCCGATATCACTTCATTGTGAAAATAGTGAAGAGATAGCTTAGAAGGATCGTCTCAGTCACAAGAAGTCAAAAGCATATTGAGAGAGAGTACCGCCTGATTGGAAGGACCGACAACATTTCAATCCTAAAGATCGTCTCGAGTCGACAACCTAACTAATCAGTGTACCAAGTCGAGTGCTTGGAGGGTACGGCATTGACGGATATGTCTCATCTGCTTTTAGAGCAAGTGGGAGAGTGTTGTGAATAAGATGAGAAATGGTGTGCTCTAAAAACAATCGTTGTTTGTCATTTCGTGCAAGTGGGAGATTGTTAGCTGTAGTGCCCGAAAGACAATTTGTGTAATTGTTTTTAATAATGGATGACAGAATTTGTCTCATCTTAGTTACTTGCTATGTGCTTGTAAAGTAATACACTGCTGCAAACCCTAAGTATATCTGTATGTAACCACTTAACTCAGTGTATGGATTACACGTGAGGATTGAGTTAGTGGAGATATGCTTAAACTGTTAGTCCGTGGTGAACTTAATCAGAGTTTAGGTCTCTTGATTAAAACACCAATAATGCGCCCAGAACACCTTGGGGTGTGATAGTCTTATCCGGACTATCGGTAGAGGGTACCTACGTGGGGCATTTATATATGATGGCATTCATATAGGACTGGACCGATTTAATCTGAATTTCTCGATATAATTCCGTGATCGAGGAATCTTATTAAATCATTAGATGATCATATATGGATCAACCTTAATCCGAGGTGATCACAGTGGTGCTGCTTGTCCCGGGTAGTGTTTGATGTGTTAGTTACGGTTCACTTAAATATGTGTTCCAAGCCACTTCTCATTGGGACTATCTCCGGATGAGTGAGTAGTTCTCGATTTTCACAGACATGGAATCCATTCCTTCCTCGCAGAAGTAGAGAGACGCAATCCTTATTTGTTAGCCCTAAGAAAGTGATCGATCCCGGAGTTCATATTAGACTAATTGATCATTAGTCGATATGTGAACTAATTGATCATCGGGGTTAATGGTAAATAAGGATAAGATATCTCAGGTCGGGTTTACGGAGATATCCACTCTGAATGGGACGATCTATGGAGGGTTAATCCGTATGTAGTGATTATATCAATGGATGCTTATTCGATCCATGGGTTGAGTATAAGTATACATCAGTAATCGGTAGAGTTCGGGTTCGGGTTTATGGTGGCGTAATCCCGGAATTAATAATTAATGTACTTATTCTCGCTCGAGAATGATTAATTATTGGAGCTTCTGGTTTATAGGTCCATGGTCCCCGATGTGACTTCGTAATTCGGACTAATAATCTTGTTATTTGGGCCTCAGTGATAATTAATTGGCCGGGCTAATTAATTGATATGCATGAATATTATTTAGTTGGGCTAAATAATATAATACACATAAAAGACATTTTGTGTGGGCTTATTAACCCTAAGTGTGGCGCCATTTTAGTCTTCATTTAGCACAAGAATTAATTTTCTTGTGTTATGGAAAATAAAAGATATTCTTGTTATATGATTGGTTGGATGACTTGTTATTTGATTTCCTATTGGTCAATACATGTCACAATTAGTCATTAAGGAAAATATCTTTTTATTTTGTTTAATTAATTATTTATTTAATTAAAACTTGGAGACCAAGGATTTACTCTCCTATAAAAGGAGAGTTATTCCAAGGGTAATGAGCAATGGAAATTTCGACCTACAAACTTGAAAAGAGAGAAAAAAATTAGTTTTCTTGTCTTGGGTTTTAGAAGAAGAAAAACTCTAAGTTTTTCTTGGTGTTGCATATCAAGGAGGTTCGTGTATCAAGAAGGGTGTCCACCAACCGCCGTTTGGAGAACACATCGGAAGATCTTGGCTTCTCTTCCTACTATTGGTAACATGATCTTAACCCCCTTGTAGTAGTTTAAGTCCTTTAATTATGTATTGTGATGTATAAGTCGTGATCCATCCGCTGTGCGTAGATCTAACTTGTTTAGATCTAAGAACCTGCATCCTTCAAGTATCTCTTTAATAACATGATGTGGAACTGGCGTAAAAAAGTACAACACTTACAGTTACTTGGACCGAAAACTGATATGAAGGCACTTTAGCCAACGATATCTAGTTTTCTATATGCGTTACAGTTGTGGGCTTTTCATGCCATTCCAACCATCGTTCTGAAGGTGAATTACGCATTATTAAGTGTTGGGAACATTTTATTATGTTTTGATGATGGCCATACTAGCTGTTATAGCAAGCCTGAAATAAGTTAGAATTCTCTGTATAAGTCTTTACTTAGAGTCTGACATGTTTTATAAGTTAAGTCAGACAAGTATTGTATTAGTTGGTAGGACGGCAAAGCAAAAACAGATATTCGGCAGAGTGAAGCCAGCCAAGCACCAGCAGAGAAGCAATGCAAACATTAAAGGTCTGACTTGTAACCAAGGAAGTCTGTGATGACCTTGGACAAGTCTAAGTTTATACTACAAGCGATGTACATTAATATTCAAATATGGTGTACACTGATCTCACCCCAATCAAAGGATCAGTGAAGTACGAAGATTCTCCTCAAACAGAAACAAAGAAGAAAATAGTGAATCGGCAAAGCAGACTCACTTTCGGCTGAGTAAAGGACGAAACGGTGAAGGAAATGCTTAAACGGCTAAGTCAGAAGGATCACTCTACCGTTCTAAAAACGGCGAAGTAACTCTTACCAGACCAGATTTAGTATATGTTGAAGATTCAGAAGATCATGCATTAAATACACAATTAATAGAAGATCAATGAAGGACGAATTTTCTGCTATAAGTTTGAAGAAAGAATCCGATCACTGAAATCAAAGAGAATGCAATTAAGGGGGAATCAAGAATAAAATCAAGGATTATTCTCTCATAAATATAGCCAACGGACGGAATTTCAAAATCGAGGTTATTCAAGGCTATAAATAGAAGGCATTGACAGACAGAGAAAAAGTGGAAAAATAACATAAAAATCAAGTGAAAACTCTGTCAATTTGAAAAGCCTTCTCTCTGAACTTACAAGGAAACATCTAGTGATCAACTCAGATATCAGAGCTACAAAGCCATACTTGAGGCTGAGATTGATCAACCAAGTGTGTGAATCACATTCACATCAAACTGAAGCAACTGAATCAGAGGCAATCTGAGAAGGAGTTGAATTTGTGAAAGCTGTTGATAGGGGTGTACAACGAAATTGGAAAACTGGACTGACCGACTGAACCGGATTAAACCGGACCGGAAAATGATGAACCGTGGTTTTCCAATCGGTTTTTTCATTGAAGAAAAACCGAACCGGAAATCCAATTCAGTTTTCGGTTTTATCCATAAAAACCGGTTTGACCCGAACCGAACCGGTTATACTTCATTTTTAATTATATATAGACAACCCTAAATTTCTAAAACTTATACTTTTGCCGTTTCTACCTAAACCTAAACCTAAAATGCTTCCCAGCCGCCGATAACCGCCGTTTGAGCTCACCGGCCGTTCTTGCTTCTTCTAATATTCTTCATCCTTTGATCGTGAAAGGCTGAAAGCAACCTTTGAAATTGTCGTTACAACGACCACCCGCTGGCTTATGGTGCCAATAATGGTGTTTGTCTCATTTTTAGAAGAAAAAAATCAAAATTTTATGGTAAATAAAATACGATAAAATGAAATCGAACCGAACCGGATTTGTATTGGTTCACCCAATTGAGAAAAATGACCAATTCGATTCGATTCGAGAAAATATCAAAACCGTGAATTGATTCGATTCGAGAAAATCGTAAAAAACCGACCGGATGGACTATGTACACCCCTAGTCGTTGAAGGATTTTGATCTCAATGAAAGCAAAGAAGGAAGATCGAATCATCAAGTCATTGCGGTCAGGAGTGATAGTCTTGTAGATTGTGAAGCTTGGGAAGCCAAGGACAATCATATCGTTGTTGTATCTGTGAAAACAATAGTGAATTCCTCCGATCGTCACAGGGAGAAGAGTGGATTAAGGGATTACACCACCCTGAACCACTATAAGCCTTGTGTCAATTTAATTTCTGCAATTTGCTTTACAAAGACTCATTTAATTTGCCTACATCATAACTTATATATCCGTGATTGTCTAAAGCGATTTGAAAACAACATAGTAAGAAGGGACTTATCCGCTGCCCAAAAGCTTTTAAATAAAAGAAAAGTTTTTGAAACTCAACTATAGTCATTCACCCCCCCCCTCTGACTATAGTTTCACCCTTCTCTGGGACCAACAATTGGTATCAGAGCAGTGTTCCTAGTATCGAGATCTGCTCAGATCTAATTTACGGTAACAAGGAGATCACATATTTTCAAAGCGTTTTCAAACTGAAGTTTTCTATAAGCTTACATTTATATCTTCATTTGCACCGATGGATTCCTCAAACTTCCACAAAAGTACACATTTTTAATGTTAATAATTTTGATGAATATAAAATAAGAATGCTATTCATCTTGCAAAGAACTCATGAAGAGATCTTTGGATGTAATTAATGATGGACCAATCACGATCACTCTTTGTGGTAGGCACGAGGAGCGAGATCAAGGAAAGGAAATAGACAAACCTAAAAAAGGATTGGACCAATGATGACAGGAGAAGAGCAAATCTGGACTTTGTTGCAAAAGACATGATCTTGAAGACCCTACATAGCAACATGTTCATGAGAATCAAAGATCGCAAAGCAAAGAAAGGAGATGTGGGACAAGCTATCATTGATAAATGAAGGATCTCAAGCGATTAAAGAAAACAAATTATCTGTTGCAAAACAGTAAATTTGAGAACTTTAAAATGAAGGCTGGTGAATCCATTGATCAAATGGACAATGATTCTCAAGCATCATCAGTGAATTGCAACAGCTTGGACACATATATCCCCAGAAAGAAGTATGCTTGAAGATCTTGAGAGGACTACCTGAAAGATGGAAGATCATAACATTAGTAATCAGAGGAACAACAAATCTTGCAAGCACTGACACTCTGACACTGATGTCCCAATTAAAAGCTCATGAATTCAAGTTGAACGGTGAAGATGGAGCTCCGGCAGACACACAAAATCATCGTGCATTAGCATTGCACTCAAAGAAAGTAACTTTCTTTGAAAGCATCAAGAAAGAGACACATGAACTAAAAGAACAGTAGCTCTATTAGTTAAACGCTTTTGACAAAGTTAAGCGGAAAAAAAGCCCTTCAAAGGGAATTCATCATCAAACAAGAGGTCAAGCTCAAACAAAGATATGAAGAAGAAAGATGATGAATACAGATGCTTCAACTGCAACAAGAAAGGTCACTTCAAAGCCGATTGTCCCAAGAAAATGACAAAGATGATGAAAAGAAGAAGTACAAAACATCCAAAAGAGAAAAGCAAGAAGGCACCTCAAGGCGAGAATCCAAAGAGTGAAAAGAATGAAGAATCATCGATAATGATTCAGATGATAGTGATGAAGAAGACATTTCGAGAAAATGAAAAAGCATGTCTATGCCTCATGACCAAAGAATTGGATGAAGATAAAAGTGATAGCTCAGACACTGAGGAAACAAGCCTATGCTTAATGACTAAAGAATCAGATGAAACTGAGGTAACATCTAGTTCCTGTTCCTCATGAAATGCATCCACATCTAACACTGCACAATCTTCTAGTCTCCCATTAGATACAGCAGACCTAGACCAAAATCTTATGACTAAATTTGATGAGATTGAAAAAAATCATGAAATTCTGGAAAAGGAATGCAAGGATCTAAGAAAAGAGAATAAGAGATTAAAGAAAGAACTGGATAAAACAAAAGCTGAATTAACTAGTAAGGAGACCTACTTAAATGATCAACAAAAAGCAGATGATCATACATCTATTATTAACAGATCAGTTAAGAAAATCTCCTCACCAGTAAAGGTAACCACTGCACCACTAAAAGCACCAGCTTACAAACCCTCAAAAAGGTTTGGATCCAGATCTGGTCTTGGCTACAACAGTCAGGATGAAAGTAGGAATAATGGTCAACACAATTCTAAATTCAGGACCATCAATGGACCAAAATTTAGAAAAGGACAGACCATAGTTCCAACAGATCATCCTGTTCCAGTGAAGTCAAAACCTAGTGTAGTGAAACAGCAGACTAAATCCTCATTCCAGTCAATCAAGAAAAACAGCCATCTGAAAGGTAAAGGCGGACTTTACCCTTCAGAGGATGATTGGAATGTTGCACCTCCAAAATACAAGAAAAAACCATTCCACAAAATGCATCATGTGTTTAAGAAAAACCAATCAGTTCCTAGACACATGAAGCAAGAAAGGTTTTCTACTGCATATTGGAAAGTGAAGAAGGATGTAAATGCACCAAAAGGTGGAGAAAAGTATCAGAATACCTTCAGTAAAAATATTAGAAGCTATTCTGCCATGCCTTATACATATGAAGTTGATGACTTCAATTATCCAAAAGAAGACCTTTTGGATACACACTTGGTATGGGAGGCATGATTGCTAGCAGTATGGACCCAAACAAAGTGTTGGGTACCTAAACTAAATTAATCTGTTTTGTAGGATGTCCGTACATAGATCTGTGGATGTTCCGGACATACATGACAGAAACAAGAAATGGCTCACTGACTTCAAAGCTTTTGATGGACCCAAAGTCACATTTGGAGGCAAAGAAAACCCTGGCAAGATTAAGGGGAAAGGCATAATACTCAAGAATAATCTAAAGATTCAAAATGTGGCATATGTCAAGGGACTTAACTTCAATCTGATGAGCATCAGTCAATTTTGTGACAAAGGCTACAATGTGCACTTCAACAAAGAAGGATGCAAAGTGATTCACACCAAACCAACACAAGAGTTCTTGCGGGTAGAAGACAAGACAACATGTATGTGGTGGTGGAGAGAACGACCAAGGCGTAAAACATGCCTACTTGTCAAGAATAAACAATCAACAAGCTGGATTTGAAGATTAAATCACCTGAATTTCAAGACCATCAACAAACTATCAAAGAGCAGGTTAGTTGAAGGCTTGCCAGAGATCACATTCAAGAAAGAAAGTCTATGTGATGCATGTCGAAAGGAAAAGCAGATCAAAAGTTCATTTAAGTCAAAGCCTTATCAATCTACAACAAGAGTTCTACATCATTACACATGGACTGTTTGGACCAGTCCACACCAAGAAGTGTGAGTGGTAAGAAATATATTGTTGTAGTGGTGGATGACTTCTCAAAGTACACCTGGACCATTTTCATGAACAAGAAGAAAGAAACACTCAAGAAGCTACCAGATTTGCTGAGAAGACTCCAAAACGAGAGAGAGCTAAAGATTATCAAAATCAGATCAGATAGAGGCTTTGAATTTCTAAATGAAATTATCGAACCTATTGTGAAGAAAATGGAGTGTTGCACCAACTATCTCTGCAGCAGAACTCCACAAGAAAATGGTGTAGCGTAAAGAAGAAAGCAGAACTCTCAAAGATGCGATTAGAACAATGATTCTTCAAGCATGCTTGCCAAAGAGGTTTTGGGTCAAGCAAACAAAACAAAGCATGTCATACACAAAACAGATCAATCATCAACAAATATCATGGAAAGACTCCATATGAAATATGGAATGGTAGAAAACCCAATATCTCATATTTTCATATGTTTGGATCAAAATGTTTTGTCTTAAACAGGAACCAACTGCACACCTTTGATGAGAAGGGCTGTGAAGCAATCTTCATGGGATACTTAGACACCCAAGAAAGCATTCAGAGTACTCAATAAAAGAACATTGGTGATTGAAGAATCAATACATGTGGTTTTTGATGAACCAAATACAAATGGTGAAGATCTTCAAGACCAAGAAGAAAAAGCAGCACAGAGGGAAATCTATACAAATGCAACCATACAAGCTACTATCCTGAATCATCATTTTGAAAATCAAGAGGAGCCACATATCAATACAACAGAAGAAGCACCTGAAGTTGAAATCCATGCTCAGCATGAAGGTATGGAAGCAGCAAGTGAAGAACAACTTCATCCAGATCTAAATTGGCTAAGAGACCATCCTGAAGAACAAGTTATTGAAGATATTTACACAGGAGTTAGAACCAAAAGGCAACTAGAGCACATGCTAACTTGCTTTCTATCACAAGTGGAACCCAAGACCATAGATGATGCAATCCAAGATGCAGATTGGATCACAGCCATGCAAGAAGAACTAAATGAATTTGAAAGAAATGAAGTCTGGGAACTTGTTGACAGACCAGATATGGCCAACATCATTGGTGCAAAATGGGTATTCAGGAACAAGATGGATGAGCAAGGAACTGTTGTCAGAAACAAAGCAAGGCTAGTTGCAAAAGGCTATTCTCAAGCAGAAGGAATAGATTATGATGAAACATTTGCACCAGTAGCAAGATTGGAAGCAATCAGACTCTTTTCTGCATTTTGCTGCATACAAAGACTTCAAAGTCTATCAAATGGATGTCAAGAGTGCATTCCTAAATGGACTTTTGGAAGAAGAATTTTATGTAGAACAACCTCCTGGATTTCAAATCAAAGGAAAAGAAGACAAAGTTTACAAACTCAAGAAGGCCCTCTATGGCCTCAAATAGGCTCCTAGAGCCTGGTATGAAACACTATCACAATTTTTGATCAAGAATGGATTCAACAAGGGAACTATTGACAAGACACTATTCAAACTAGAGGAAGGAGCAAGCACATTGCTAGTACAAATCTATGTTGATGATATAATCTTTGGATCAGAGGATGAAAAGCTTTGTGAGAAATTTGCAAACCTGATGAAGAGCAAATTTCAAATGAGCATGATGGGAGAATTAAACTACTTCCTTGGCCTTCAAGTAAAGCAAATGAAGGATGACATTTTCATTAGTCAAGCCAAGTACACAAGAGATTTGATACACAAGTATGGGATGGATACAAGTGGCACAGCAGACACACCAATGTGTGCCAGAGTCATACTTGGAAAAGATGAAGCAGGAAAGGATGTTGATCAGAAAATGTATAGAGGAATCATTGGATCCTTATTATACTTAATCGCAATGCACTGATATAGCATTTGCGGTAGGGAGTGTGTGCAAGATTTCAAGCTCAACCGAAAGAATCACATCTTCTAGCAAACTAAAAGGATAATCAAATACTTGAAAAACACTATAAATGTTGGAATTTGGTATCCAAAAGATGGAGGATTTAAATTGATATCATATTCAGACTCTGACTATGCTGGATGCAAAATAGATAGAAAAAGCACCTCTAGAACATGTCAAATGCTAGGAACCAGACTAGTCTCTTGGTTCAGTAAAAAGCAAAACTCCATATCTACATCAACAGGTGAAGCACAATATATAGCAGCAGGTAGTTGTTGTGCACAAGTACTTTGGATAAGACAACAGCTAAGGGACTATGGAGTGGAAGAGAAAACAATTCCAATCATGTGTGATAACACAAGTGCAATATCTATTACTGAAAATCCAGTATTGCATTCAAGAACAAAGCACATTGATGTAAGACATCATTTCATCAGACCATGTTGAAAAAAGGATGTCATCCTAAAACACATACCCATTGAAGATCAATTGGTGACATCTTCACTAAACCACTCGATTATGAAAGATTTAGTATGTTGAGAAGCGAGTTAGGAATGATTGAAATTGAATAAGCATCAAATAGCGGTCGATCAAGTAATCGGCTAAGTGACTTCATTAATCGGTACAACCTTTGCCGTTCTGAGGAGATGTAGCGAGGTAAGGCATCGGTATCCAATGAAGGTAACTTAACTGATTGTTAGGAACAGTTAAATGGAGCAGCTCGGTGAAGAACTCATTGGATCGGCTAAGTGACCAGCCAAGGCAGTTCACCGAAATAAAGACTTGGATAAAATAAAAGTGTGAACAAAATCATTTCTGATTACACGTGGAGAATAAGGAAATTATGGAGGATTATCATGTGAAATATTACACACGTGGAGATCAACTTATGATCATGGAGGTATTTATATTATTTTTCGAATTATAAACTCCTCGATTCCCGGGCTCTATCATTACTTACCTCAAACCACTCCCCCATTACGCTCGAATATCGCAATTCACATACACAAAATCACGTCATTATGTCACAAAATCCTTCCATATTCAAACCATGTTCACACTACCCAAATCACACTATATAAACAAGACTTAGAGATTTTCAGAAATCTTTACGCTCTCTTGCAAAATTACAAACCCTATTTCTGATTTTCACTGAAAACTTGAAGAACTGCTTTCTAAACATCTATCTACTATCAATGGATTCATCTTCCACAATCTCTCCCACTGAAAAATACTATGAGAAGTCAATCATCACTGGTTCATTCTTCAAACCAGAACATTATCTCTCCTATTGTGATAATGATGCGAAAGCTCAACGCTTGGTTGACTGCTGTTCAAATTTGGGTCTGATGACCTTCCTAAACCCCCCAATCACTGGAATTTGTTATGAAAATCTGATTGCGTTTTGGAAAAACGCCAAATTTGTGCCCAGCACAAAGAAGACTGAAGTCGACCGCATCACGAGCTCAATCTTTGGAAGAGACATAGTCATAACGCCTGGTACACTAAACAGATATCTGCAACTTCCCATAATCGGTCCGGCCAATGTCAAGTTTGTGACGGTTAACGTCCAGAAATTCTGGGCTGAAATAGCCAAGAATCCTAGCAGAAACAGCAAAACATACAATCTGCCAGATCAATGCTCAAACTTCCATTCGCGGTTTTGCACCAGTCATCACCAAGAATATCGAGGGCAGAAAGGGGTCTATGGAAAATTTAACTGAGGTTCGGATCAAACTAATGGCCATCATCTATGAAGGTACCAAATTCGACTGGGCAACGTTTGTTTTCATTCGATTAAAGGACCAAATTCAAAAGGAAATTGATCTATCAGCAACGGCACCAAGCAAGGGTTTACAGAAAAAGGGCGATTTCTGGGAGAGGAAATCATATGGGTTCCCTCTTCAACACCTGTTCAACGAATTGAAGGTACAACCCACCAATCTACAGTCCCCACACAAGTCAAAAACCATGTTTACCTACATCAAGGCTTCCTTGAAGCCCAAACCCGTTGCTGGGAGCAAAAGAAAGCAACCTGAAGGCAGTAGATCGGGAGTGGGACGAAGAACTGGAATCAGCAATTTGAATGAACCTGTGACAATAAGTGATGACACAGCAACGGAAGAAGAAAAGCAACAAGAGGAAATCATCTATCTGGAGGAAGGCGAGGAAGGATACAGAATCACCTCATCTGAAGAGGAAGAAATAGATGAGGCAGAAGATGAGTCAGAGGATGACCACCTAGGAGGCAGAAATCTTGAAGCCAATCAAGAATATTTAGGGATTTTTGACGATGAACTGACTCTTCAAGAAGTGCTTTTCAAAAGCATTGGCACAGTTGACAAACAGCTCAGTGAGCCAGCTGATAAAGCTCACTCAGCCCGAAATTGTCAACTCCCCACAATTGCACAAGGGGAACAAAGAGTGGATGAAGAAGCTCACACTCAACAACAACCTCTAAATGACCCTGTGTCTAATGAGGCAGAACAAGAACAGATGGAAGAAAAAGAAGAAGCACAAAATAAAAAGGGAGAAGAGGAAAAGGAAGAACAAGAAGTTGAAGTGGAAAATAAGGAGAAGCAAGGTGAAGAGGCTGAGGGTGAAAATGATGAGGATGCCCATGTGGCACCAGAAGAAATTGATCCAGAAAGAGTCTTCAATCTGGACATTCAACCCCTCAATGTGGACATGGAAAGGCAATACTACAGCAGGCAAAATTTGAAGCATGCCTTAAGAAGTGAAGCTACCTCCTTCAACCACAAGATTGAGGCCCTCATTAATCACATCAAGATTCAGGATGAAGTCATGGAAAGGCAAGGGAACTTACTTTGCAACTTACAGCACCTCATTCCTCATCATGTCCAAACCAATCTTGAATTCCATGCTGAGACAATGGACAACAATCTTAAACCATTGGTGGACACTCTCAATGCTCATACTCATCAAATTCAGCATCTGGATGAGGTAATGGAGCATTCTGGCCAGCAATTGGACCTTCTACTCAAAGTTGGTGAGGCCAGCAACAAGATACTAGAGAGAAGGTATGGACCTCTCCCTGATTCTGATACAGCACCAACAGATCTTGAAGCCCTTTTTGGTGCTGCCAAAAAGGGGGAAGGAAGTTCTAAGCATGAAAGAGTAAAGAGAAGGCAAGCCCAACAGAAAAAGGCAAAGGCATCAGAATTAAAGATGAGAAGAAGTAGATCTTACACAATATCTGAATGATTTTTAGATTACTTCTATGTGCCCTGTCTTTAAATAAAAAGATGCAATAACTTATTGCCCTATGATGGATGAATAAAATTGCTGAATTTGTGTTCTGTGGTTTATCATTAAAATTTTGATTACTTATATTCAGGCTTATGAGGGTTTTTGGCATCATCAAAAAGGGGGAAATTGTTAGGAACATTTTATTATGTTTTGATGATGGCCATACTAATTTGTTATAGCAAGCCTGAAATAAGTTAGAATTCTCTGTATAAGTCTTTACTTAGAGTCTGACATGTTGTATAAGTTAAGTCAGACAAGTATTGTACTAGTTGGTAGGACGGCAAAGCAAAAACAGATATTCGGCATAGTGAAGCCAACCAAGCACCAGCAGAGAAGCAATGCAAACATTAAAGGTCTGACTTGTAACCAAGGAAGTCTGTGATGACCTTGGACAAGTCTAAGTTTATACTACAATCGATGTACATTAATATTCAAATATGGTGTACACTGATCTCACCCCAATCAAAGGATCAGTGAAGTACGAAGATTCTCCTCAAACAGAAACAAAGAAGAAAACAGTGAATCGGCAAAGCAGACTCACTTTCGGCTGAGTAAAGGACGAAACGGTGAAGGAAATGCTTAAACTGCTAAGTCAGAAGGATCACTCTACCGTTCTAAAAACGGCGAAGTAACTCTTACCAGATCAGATTTAGTATATGTTGAAGATTCAGAAGATCATGCATTAAATGCACAATTAATAGAGGATCAATGAAGGATGAATTTTCTGCTATAAGTTTGAAAAAAAAATCCAATCACTGAAATCAAGGAGAATGCAATTAAGGGGGAATCAAGAATAAAATCAAGGATTATTCTCTCATAAATATAGCCAACGGACGGAATTTCAAAATCGAGGTTATTCAAGGCTATAAATAGAAGACATTGACAGACAGAGAAAAAGTGGAAAAATAACATAAAAATCAAGTGAAAACTCTGTCAATTTGAAAAGCCTTCTCTCTGAACTTACAAGGAAACATCTAGTGATCAACTCAGATATCAGAGCTACAAAGTCATACTTGAGGCTGAGATTGATCAACCAAGTGTGTGAATCACATTCACATCAAACTGAAGCAACTGAATCTGAGGCAATCGAGAAGGAGTTGAATTTGTGATAGTTGTTGAAGGATTTTGATCTCAGGAGCGACAAGGAAGACCGAATCATCAAGTCGCATTGCGATCAAGGAGTGATAGTCTTGTAGATTGTGAAGCTTGGGAAGCCAAGGACAATCATCTTGTTGTATCTCGTGAAAACAATAGTGAATTCCTCCGATCGTCACAGGAGAAGAGTGGATTAAGGGATTACACCACCCTGAACCACTATAAGCCTTGTGTCAATTTAATTTCTGCAATTTGCTTTACAACACTCATTTAATTTGCCTATCTGTGATTGTCTAAACTGATTTGAAAACAACATAGTAAGAAGGGACTTATCCGCTGCCCAAAAGCTTTTAAATAAAAGAAAAGTTTTTGAAACTCAACTAGAGTCATTCACCCCCCCCCCCTCTGACTATAGTTTCACCCTTCTCTGGGACCAACATTAAGAGAGGGACATGATAACGATCATACAAGCATGTTGAGATGGCAATGTTCGAACGGCGGGGTGTATTCCGATAAACTGGCTTCCAAAGAGTTTATTGTATGGGTAAGTATCGTATTATCATTTCTATCAATCCACATTTTAAATATATTGTCACTAAAACCATGTTTTTTTTTCTGTATTCAGGTAGGAATGCCCAATGATGTTCTGAGAACCGCCGAAGATAAGGAGTATGTAATTTCACTAGGGTTGCTGGCGGCAGATGTTACGGCTCTACCTCGTCAATTACCGGTCCCTCCCATCAGAAACACATTGGCCCGTGCCTCTGGTCATGCCAACGAACATGAGCTTCCCAAAATTGATGAAGAGGACACTCGACGTAGCCAGTCACAGCGTATAGATTATGCGTCTACATCCGCAAACCTATAAGGTGATGTCACTATACCTATTGTTGGCGGTGTGCAGTTCGAAGCACTGAGGCCAATAATTACTCAAATCATCCAACAAGAGCTGGAAAAAAACTAACTCTGAGTTAAGTGTTGCGAAGACCGAGTTACAAAAATCTAATTCCGAGTTAGAAGATGCGACGGCTCGGTTAAGTGAAACGATGTCTAAGTTAGCTCAAGTTAATGCTGAAGTGGGACGCATGAGAGGTGAACATGAAAATATCAAGGCTGAATTGGGATTCTTTAAAGGTGAACATGCAAAATTTGACAAATGGTTAGCAAACCAGATCAACAGACAGGTATGAATTATCTTGCACATATGAATTTGACAACTGTATTTATATTGTTAACACACGAATTTGAATTATCAATAGACTGATAATCTGTCATCACAGTCCCAAGATGGCACACAGCCTCGAGTCTCTCAGGGTGCAGAGTTAATTCCACAAGGCAGCCACAAGACTGATACACCTCGAGGCCACGATACAGAACCTACTCAGAATCAGGTATGAATGAGCTTGTAAAAACGAACTTCATTGAGTTGTTTTGTTACCCTAAATTTAAATTCATATCATTCCGTTTAATTTTCAGGCGACTCTTAGTAATGTTGAGCAGTCATCACCGTCCCGGGATGGGACACATACGTGATGCTCTCAGACCGAGGCCGAGCCAATCACACCCACACCTCTTGGCCTAGGTGCAATGAGTGATGACACGTCATTGTCGTGTGGAGAACTAGAACCGCCTGGTCAAGAATTCAAGCTTGGTAGTTATCCTGAGACTGGTCGGTTAAATGAAGTGAATGTTGATGTGAATCCGGAGATCCCAAGCACGGGCACTTACACGCCTTTAGGCCAACAAAAAATGCCAAGTATAAGGAGGGGGTGGAAGGGGAGATAAGAGATCTGTGGAAAGAGAGGCAAGACGTATAGGGATGAGACCGACTACACAACGTTCTTCTTTGTTGAGAAATGAAGGCGGCATGTGGGAAATTCCTAAGAAATTAACACAACTACAAGAATCAAGGGATACTCCTAGTAGAAAGGTTGACAGCGACAAGCTTAAACAGTTTAAAGTTTGGGTCGCTAACGAGATGATAATATATGAAAAGATTAATAAGGCGGAAGAAGAAGCGAAGCAACAGAGGGAACCGGTGCCCAAAGATTTTCCTAAACTAGCGACTAAATGAATACCATGTGGATTCGATGTTGGTGCAGTCGCCCCTCTCGAGTACCCAACTGATGTTTTGTTTTGGTATACATTGAGGGCCCCACTGCAATCACTGTTGACAGATGTAAGCGACTATAATTTTACATATTTCTTTTCATACCTTACTGTTAGTATACAAATATTTTATGACTAATTCATACATTTTCACGTGTAGCATGTCAATGCCTTTATAGATCTATTGAAGCGTCGTATGTTGTTACGTCCGGATTGCTATAAAAAAGAATATGGAGGTGGCTTATACCGCTTGCACTCAAATCTTTTTGCATGTTATATCTGAATGGATACAAAATCCAAGTTGTACTCCGACGGTGCCCGAAGGTCTAAAGGATCTTACCGGTTCTTGGACACCAAAAACGATGGTACTTTTACCATGACATATTGCCATGGAAGATCATTATTTTCTCTTGGAAATTAACATTCCCGTATGGAAGATAACAACGATCGATTGTCTCTACGGAACTGGCAACGAAGACATTGTTGTTGACATTATAAGACACTTGGCAAGGTTTCTGCCGATGCTGTTGATGAGCGGATTTTCTACAGTCCGGTCAAACAAAGACTCGAAACCTTAGCAGAATCTACCCTCTAACCGGCAGTGTACCGGGTCGAGTGTAGGATAGTGCTTGAGGAGTCCGAGGTCGATCCCACAGAGATTGGTCTTCGAATACCACAGTTGACTTAGCACTCAGTTCAGGTCAACAAGATGGATATGGAGTTATACTATTGCATAAAATAAAGATTATGCTACTCGAGTTTCTAATTAAGTAAAAGAAGTATGGCCGAACTACGATCCAACGGATTACTTTACCATTAGAAAGATTACCCCGGGGTGTGTCTTACTCTACCTTGCCATCTAACGATAACTCATAGGACAAACCCCGTATTGGAATTGGTCTTGATGACTAGGGCGTCAACCTAGTACACGGGTAGGTGTCAAACTACCTTTCAAGCCCAAAACTTCTACAGTCCCGAAACCCCGTTCCCACACGTCGCCGCAACATACATTTATAAGCTAACGTGTGTGCAACTATGAAAAAGGTTGTCAATCTCATTCAAAGCTATTAAAACAATCAAAACAAGTTTCGTGATGTGAATTATCGATTAGAACGTTAAATTACGCGCTATACTACCCCCCGGTTCGTCTCTCTAATGGTGTTTCACCCACCTTCACATAGTTCAACCATACAAAGAATCTAGCTACTCATAATCGAATCTACGTTATACAAACAAGATAAAAGCATCACAACAACAATAAAACAACAAGAGAACATACCTATTTGATTACTTGAAGAAACACCAAATTCGAACTCCAAAAAGATCCAATTTTGACAATCGAAATGTTATAGATCGAAGATAAGAGTTGTACAATCAAAGAGAAGATTAAGAGAGCTTTCTAATGATATAAGGTACTAATTCTAACTCTTAAAGATGGGCAAAATCGCCCTAAATCGCCTAAGAGAAGTTGGGGGGCGGCTGTCTCTCTATTAGGGTTGGAATGAGGGAGTATTTATAGGTGGAGCAGAAAAATACGCAGCAAACTGGGCCTGGACGCCCGTTTGGGTCATCTGGACGCCAGTCCACCTGGTAAATGCATGAAGATCGAAGCCTGTTCTTGAGTGGACGCTCGTCCAGAATGGCCTTCAGTATTTCCACCATAACTCTAGTTCTATGGCTGCAAATGAGATGATTCAATATGCATTGGAAAGCTGACTCACTCCTCTACAACTTTCATCAAGACAACTTTCCCTGAAAATGCCTCCAAGTGTGACCAAAATGCCCATGAAGTGACTGGTTCTGCTTTGAATCGCTTGGACGCCCGTCCACTGAAGATCTCAACTCTCTGAATCAAATTTGGCCTTCTGGACGCCCGTCCACATTTCCGGACGCCCGTCCACATTTTCGGACGCCCATTTGGTAGAAATCTCAACTCTCTGAACTGATTTTACGCTCCTGGACGCCCGTCCACATTTACGACGCGATTCGTAACCCACCGATATTTTGCTCATAACTTCACTTCTAGGGCTCCAAATGAGGTGATTCAACATGTGTTAGAAATATATTTCGATCCTATACAACTTCCATGAAGACCACAAGTCCAGAAAATGCTTCCATGATGGGTCAAAATGCTGATGAAGTGAACATAGGGTGAGAGCAACATCTATTCTCTTCCTTTTCTTCATTTTTCTTCTTCCTTGGCTCATTCTTGCACCTTGATCACACTTATCATCATAAATATTTGTCTTCCGGGTTCTCGAGACACCCTAGTCCTGCATTCATATGAAACAACAAGCAAACGTGTAACCCCGCAAACTACGGGTGCTCGGAAAAACGAGTATAAAACGCTAAAATAAGGTCGAGTTTACGGAAAACCGAAAGTCACTCGCCGTGCAATAAAACCTCATTTCATACTCAAAATAGGGTCTAAACTCACCCGAAACATGCCATAAATGTGATAATCGTGGGCTAAACTGTACAGAAATGTACTGTAAAGTTGGTTCCTATCAGCTGTTGTCTGAGAACCCTAAATGTCGTGAACACCCAATGGTGAAAAAGGCCAACACGTGTTCATTTCAAGTTAAAAGGACGGATCTAAAGTACGTTCCACAGATGCCAGTCAGGTAGGTTAACGTTGCGATTAATTAAACATTTCACTATTTTTATCTTTTTACTATATACATATATTTAAGTACTATTGTGCATTTTGTCATGCAGCGGTGATTGCGGGGTGTACATGTTGAAGCACATCGAGTTCTCTGTGATGATCTCCGGCAACTTGAAAGACGTGGTCCCTGAGCGGATTGAGGAGTTTAGGAAGAAAATGTGTGTAGATTTATTTTATCAGAATGTATAAGCACTTGGTATTTTGGTGCAGTTGGTGTGAATCTTGCGTTTCTTTGAATTCAGTTCGAGTTTTTTATTATTGTAATTTAAAACAACATTAATTTGTCGTTTGTTTCAATTTTTTAAATCACATACTTGTTACCGATAATTTCAAGGGATGTTCTCATACTATCACAAAATACGTAATAAAAAACAAATACATTTGAATTGAATTTTCATCTTCCACTACAACAACATAATCAACTTATAACCAAACCAATAAAACACATTCGGTACACAAGTTTCGTTTATTACTTCGAGCGATCACATTGACATCAACCAAAATAAGAATGTATCATTATCCAAATATATCAACCAAAATAAGAATATATCATTGTCCAAATATATCATCAACCTACCCTAATTATCCAATGAATGTGAATTCCATTATCGACATATATCATTGTTCGGTAAAAACTCGTTTTAAATTTATAATTACCGGAACACCCCAAGTGCAAGGCTCATAGTAAAGGTGTTACCGGGTCGTCCTAAGGGAATCGAACGTCTATCGGATTAAGTACAGTTATTGTATCGATTATGTCACAAACTATTATCTAAAACTAAGGTATATATTAATTATAATCTAGGAACTATGACTAGAAACAGAAAATAGCAGAAAATAGAACAAAAAAACGACACTGGACGGGCATTCACTGATGTGGACGGGCGTCCGATAACGTTCTGGAAACAGAAAATATGCAGAAAATAGCAGGTAAAAACTAGGGTTTTTAAAATAACTAAACTTAGCAACAAAAGTTGATATGAACGAATCGGTTTATCAAATAATTAAAAGAACGGCAAGGCAACGAGAATCCGCCAATCAACCAACCAACCCCAACTAGATTGCGCGCTAAAGATACGATTTTTTAGTAATGATCAAATCACGAATTTGATTAAATCTCTTTAATCAATTTCTAGGGTTTCGTTTTCTTTCTCAAGCAAAACTAAACTAGCATGCATAACACAATCATGAGATTGTCTCCAATACTCTACTCAACTAATCATGAACAATCTCTTGAATCACAATTAATTGCATCAATTGAAAAGATCAAAGCTTGAATCAATACTCTCATATAAATTCAATCAAAAAGATAGTTTCATCGATCTCTCGATTCAAATAAAACATAAACAATATAACAATATCCAATTGATGAAAAATCATAAATTTAACTCACTAAGATATAGCTAAAAATCCTCTAATTGGTGTGGTTGTTGATTGGTTTCCTCCGTTGTCCCACCGCGATATGCTTAGCCAACAATCATGTTGGTGATCATGATTGTTGAGATGGAAGAATTCATCTCCATGTTTGCTCTGGAATATACGGCTGCTCTCTTGTGTTGTGAATGAATGATATGATATCCCCCGATTAGGGTTCAATACACGCTGGTATTTATAAGATTTTGAGGCGGCTAGGGTTAAGTCGGCTATTAGACGCCCGTCCGGAAAGGTAGACGCCCGTCCAGTCTTCACAAAATTCATCGAGTCGGGCCGAGCCTTCTTGGACGTCCGTCCTATACAAAAATGGACGCTCGTTTGGCAATGTTGGCAAGACTCTGAATCAGAAATCTCCTCCTGGACGCTCGTTTGGTCCTTCAAACGCCCGCCCAGTGGACGCTACATCAAACGTGCGTTCAACTTGGTCAAAAATTGATTTTCTCATCTTTATCTTCAACCGACTTCACCTTTATCTCTTTTCCTTCGTATAAACTCGATCCTTGACACCATTTAATCCTCTTTTGAGCTCGAAAAATGTATATCTACAAGGGGGTTAAAAACATGCAAACTGTAGAAATATATATATAGATAGAAAATGACTAATAAACCACATAAATAGCTCGAATTTGCATTTTAATCCTTTTCATACACAACCCCTCAATATTTCAATTAAACTCCGACTTTTCTATAAAAAGTAATAAAATACGAAGAATATTGTTACGGAATAAAGCGATAAAAACCATAAAATTCACCGTTAACAATCATCAAAATTAATCATTTCTCTACCCTAAAAATGCACATACTACGCTAAAAATAAAAAAAATTATAACTTTAACATACTCTATTGATGTGTACAAATAACAATAAAAACAAACACGAGAAATAAATTTATTCAAACTAAAATATAATCTTAAGTGAGTGCTTATCCGTTTGTTTAAAAATACAACACCGGTGAAATAAAATCAACGCAGCTCAAAACCCTTTTTTTTTTTTTTTTTTTTGGGTATCAATGGTGAATTTTTGGTGTAGTAATGGTGATTTTTTGGTAGCAATGATGATTTTCTTGTGTGATGGAACGGTGAAGACAAGAGGCTGAAGAGTAGGTGAAAAGAGTGAAGAAGACATGATAAGGGTTTCAAATTTGACGGATCCGTCAAAATTTGGACGAGGCGTCCTCCATTTTGACGAGGATATCAAATGGATCCGTCAAAATTTGGACGGATTCAATAACGTGGCCAAAACGGATGGAATCCGTCCAAAATTTGGGCGAGGCATCAATATTGTGATGGAATACGTCACAATTTGGACGGATCATCCAAATTTTGGACGGATTCCGTCCTTTTTGGTCAGTGAGTGAATTTTGACGGAAAAGAAAATGAATATTGTGACGTTTTATCTATATTTGGACGAAATCGTCCAAATTTGGACGCGGAACCTGAAGAAAAATGTCAGAAAAAGTTTGACCTGAAACGAAATATCACACCTTGTAGTGACCTGATTTACCAATTTCCCTATTTTAATGAATCTGGAATAGAGGCGGATCCAGAAATATTTTTCAACGGGGTTCGAATTTCTCTATAGAGAAAACGTAGAGTTTATTATTTTTAACGGGATCCAAAATATTTTTCTATGTGTAAAATGTAGAGTTTTATTATTTTTAACGGGGTCCGCGGACCCATTTACTACAATGTGTGTCCGCCTATGATCTGGAAATATATATCTGCTTCCGTGTATATGCTTTCTGCATCAATCTGATATAATATATCTATATGTATATATTTGTGATATGTATATATCACGTATATATGTATGATAAATATTGTTTTCAGATCTGTATAACCCTTGATATATTGATATCTGTGAATCTTTTGAATATAACACTTGGTTTCAATGTTCTAAAACTCGCTAGGCGAAGTCGGTGCGCTACTGGGGCGCCTAGGCATCTTTTTTTGTTTTTTTTTAATAATAATACTTGTCCCAAATAAATCTTATATCCTATGATCATGAAACATAAAAATCAAGTAAAAATATGTCAAAAGATTAAAGAAACGACTAGCCAAAGCCCAAAGTACGAAATCAATGTCAAGTTTTCAACACTCAAGACTCTCAAGTTCAATCTTCAATCTCATCCTCATTATTCCCCAAGTCTCCAACTCCAACAACATCACGCTCTTTGTCCGGCTCAAATTCAAAGTCCATGTCTTCCTGATCATCGGTATCATCCTCCGTGGGCATCGGACACAAAATCCTCTTCATCAAGCTCTCTTACTTCTCCCATATTATGGGCACTCCTTGGTTGCAATTCTTCATTTGCTCCGGATGCTTCACTCACCATTTCACATGTAAGGCCCGAACCGGGTGTGACCTTCTCCTCATCATCTATTCCATCAACTATCCAAGATTGTGCATTTTCAGCACTTGATGCTAGAAGCACATCAATTTTGTCCTTCCTCTTCTTCTTCTTAGCCAACAATCTTGAATTGAATTGAACATAGACTAGCTTGTTCATTCGGTTGGTATCCAGTCTATTTCTCTTCTTTGTGTGTATCTACAAAAATAAATTAAATACTAAAAAATCAATATCACACTATCACATAAGATAAAATTCAATTCAAGAATACTTTTATAGAAGACTTTACCCCTTCAAAATCACTCCAATTTCTTTCACAACCGGAAGAGCTTGATGTCAAAGAAAGAATCATCATTGCTTCCTTTTGGAGGTACGGTGTATGGTTGGCATAGTTTGACCACCATCCAACTAAAAATTCAAAATGACAAAAAGTAACGAAGACATTATTGAACTTAATAACTATTAGTTAATACTTAATAGTTAATAGTTAATAACTTAATATTTAATAAAGAGAGATAATCATAATCATATCCGGATCAAAAGTATATTGTTCACATCCTCTTAAAGCCATAGGTCTACCAAATGGACCTTTCTTGTTCTTGTGAATCACCAACTCATTGTTCATCACAATGTTTTGAATGTCTTCATCCTTAAACAAGCGCTCCATACATTCATAGACCGCATCATGGATACTTATAAGTTCATCGGAGGACAATGAAGAAGCATCTTTGTAGTAGTATTATGGATTCAACAAGTAAGCCATCAAATGAAGTTGAGTGTCAACACGCCCCTTTCCTTTTCTCTCCACTATATCAAGTATAGCCGTATAATTCTCCTCTATTCTTCATAACTTCTTTGATCTCATTCTTGGCTATTTTGAGTTCACCACACACAAAGCATGTAGCCGGCTTCACATCTCCATCCACAAGTCTAAAGACATTTACCAATGGTTCAAATACTTTCAATGTACGAGTAACCCCACTCCAAAAGCTTGGTTGCACAATGATAGAATAAGCCGTTTTTCCTTTCTTGCTCCTAGACCATTTTGTCTCTTCCCATTCATTAGAGTTCATGACGCGATACGATCCCAGGAGATCGACGAAAAGGATCAATGAGAGCGGGAAACCATAACCTATTTGAGCAGCAGTCTAGGAAGAGGGACAAGAACAACTCAACGCTTTGCTCAAGAACGCTGATAAGCTCTTGAAAGGGGGTGCAATCTCTATGACAAAGAGATCACTCGCTCGCAAGCGATGCTCTTGATCAATCACAGACCAAAGAAGAAGAGAAAACTCTCAATTTCATTATAAAGATTTCATCATTGATTTGCTTATATAATTACAAGTGGTTGCCTTTATATAGGCTATAAAATAAAAGACTGACAATCTCCTAACCGATGTGGGATAATTTACAATGTAATTTTCGCCACTTTATTTTGTAACAATCCTAACTCAACCCTAATAAGCCCAAACGGCTATTATTTGCTAAAAATAAACACCTAGCCCAATATACTAACATGTGGGCAACTTTTGACACGGGCTTAAGGGTGTTTTATTCATTAAAACACCGATAAATAAAATAATTACAAAACAAATAAAATGTCTCGGGTCCTCGGGATGGATCACATCATTCCCTCCCGGTTGGAAAGGATTCGTCCTCGAATCAATATGATGTCATAGAACTGAGCAGCATCACCAATCATACCCGAACAACCCGCAAGCAGAAGCAAAGATATACTTGGATCAAATATGAAGTGGACAGATGACATCACAACAATGGTGCGTGGAACGAACGAGTCATTCTTCATCAATGCAACAAAAGAAAAGTCCAACGGCTTGAGATTGATGTCAAGAACACTCGGCGCAGAAGCAATGGAATCATAACAATATGGTGTAGGGGCTTCGTCAATACGCACATCAAAATGATCAATAAAACAATGCACCGGTTTCTCACCACAAACTACCTGCAAAGATAAATCAGGAACCTCGGATGGTGTATCAAGGAACTCAGTATGCTCATCACTACTCTCAACAGGTTCTTCAACGGATGCCTCTTCAACGTGAACTATCTCGTCTACGTGATCCTCAACAATTGGCACATCAGTCACCTCCACCACACTATCACCTGCCGCCTTTGACATCACCACTTCGCAATCATGAACAATCACTTCGTTCTGCGCCCTACGTTCAAATCCCTCCAACTCTGCCAACCTACGTTCCAATTCTTGTCGCCTACGCTGCTCCCTAAGTTCAAACTCTTGATTTATACGATGCTGCTTAAGTTCAAACTCTTGTTGCCTACGGTCACAATCCTTTTTCCATTTTTCCTGCCACTCGTTCCACTGATGGTCAGATTCCTGCCTATCCTTTATAAGCTTCTCATGTGTCTCAGCCGCACGTAACATGGCCTCCAAGGTAGGACACGCCTGTGCTTTAACCCGATTCGCAATATCTAACCGCAATCCTGCCAAAAAAGTACGACTTTGTCTTCGCCTCAGTCCCCTATATATTAGCCTTGGCCAAAAGCATGACCAACTCTTGGTAATAAGCTGCAACAGAACGCTCGCCCTGTCGAATAGTTTGCAGTGCTTGATAATACTCACGAAAATAAGATTTAGGCACAAAGCGATCTTTCATCTCTCTTTTCAACTCTGTCCATGTACTAATTTCATCTTCGCGGCTACAATACCGAGCAAAATTCAACTGCTTCAACCATATCATAGCATACCCGGAGAATTCTAGTTGAGCTAACTTGAACTTCTTCTCGTCAGAGTAGTTATTACACTCAAAAATCTGCTCCAACTTTGATTCCCACTTAAAGTAAGCATCCGCATCCACTGAACCCGAAAAAGACAGCAACTTCATCTTAACTTGCCTCATATTATTATTGACACCGTTACCACCATTCCTATTGCCACCATTACCACCACCACCTCCAACATCATTGCCACCGGCACGCCCTCGCATCATTTCATTAATCCTGGCGGCCAAGTCAGCCATGGTTTGCTGCAATCCGGCCATGTCCTGCCTAATTTCCTCTTTAAAAGGTTCATTGTCATTCTGCAAATCGCGCTTAGGGCCGTCGGCCATCATCTTAAACCGACCATCGGTCATACCCTCTTCACTATGTCTTGACATCTTACCTCACAATTCACTCATGTTTGTCACTCACCCTCGTCCTCTGAGTAGTAGGAGCACCATTTGTTGAGCAAATCAGAATACGAGCAACCGAAAAGTGAACCTAAGACCTACTACCTAGATGAGATCACTAGGATAAGGATGGAAAAGAGTGTTTGGAAGAAGGAAAATGGTTATAGAAGGAAATACTAGTACAAGAATAGGTTGGCTAGTAATTAAGGATGGACGATTTCACTTTTTGGGAAAGTCGGGATCCTAGGAGTTTTGTAGTTAAGTAAAGGATGTAGGATTTCACTTTTTGACGAAATCGGGATCTTAGGAAGAAAATAATAGTTTTTTTTTTTTGTTACTTTGGCCGACTAAAAGAAAAATCAATCAAACTAAAATAAAACAATTGGGTCTCGCAACTTGCAGCAGCAATACGATCTCTTTGTTTTATTATTTTTTTTTAATAACAAGGATGATGCACGAACAGGATCAAAGAAGAAATTTTTTTTTTATTTTTTTATGATGATGATCGAATGATGCAAGAAGAACAGGTATGATCACAAATTTTTTTTTGTTTCTAATGATGATGATGATCGAACAGGATCAAAGAACAACAGAAAAATAAATTTTTTTTTGATGTAAGGAACGAAATTGAAACAGAAAAAAAAAATCAAAACGGGGATATTTGATACCTTCGTCGCTGAGCTCTGCTACCAACTGACGCAATACGATCCCAGGAGATCGACGAAAAGGATCAATAAGAGCGGGAAACCCTAACCTAACTGAGCAGCAGTCTAGGAAGAGGGTCAACTCAGCGCTTTGCTCAAGAACGCTGATAAGCTCTCGAAAGGGGTTCAATCTCTACGACAAAGAGATCACTTGCTCACAAGCGATGTTCTTGATCAATCACAGACCAAGGAAGAAGAGAAAACTCTCAATTTCATTATAATAGATTCATCATTGATTTTCCTATAAAATTACAAGCGGTTGCCTTTATATAGGTTATAAAATAAAAGATTCACAATCTCCTAACCGATGTGGGATAAATTTCAATGTAATTTTCGCCACTTTATTTTGTAACAATCCTAACTCAACCCTAATAAGCCCAAACGGCTATTATTTGCTAAAAATAAACACCTAGCCCAATATACTAACATATGGGCAACTTTTGACACGGGCTTAAGGGTGTTTTATTCATTAAAACACCGATAAATAAAATAAATTACATAACAAATAAAATGTCTCGGGACCTCGGGATGGATCACATCATTCTTGATCAATCACAGACCAAGAAAGAAGAGAAAACTCTCAATTTCATTATAAAGGTTTCATCATTGATTTTCTTATAAAATTACAAGTGGTTGCCTTTATATAGGCTATAAAATAAAAGACTGACAATCTCCTAACCGATGTGGGATAAATTACAATGTAATTTTCGCCACTTTATTTTGTAACAATCCTAACTCAACCCTAATAAGCCCAAACGGCTATTATTTGCTAAAAATAAACACCTAGCCCAATATACTAACATATGGGCAACTTTTGACACGGGCTTAAGGGTGTTTTATTCATTAAAACACCGATAAATAAAATAAATTACAAAACAAATAAAATGTCTCGGGACCTCGGGATGGATCACATCAGTTCACCATTTGCTTCAAAGCCTCTTTCTTCTCCAATAAACTTTTCAATGTTAAAAAAGAAGTGGCAAATCTAGTCACTCTGGGTCATATAATCTCTCTTCTTGTACACTTTCTCATCATTTGCAAAGTCTTGTGATGAGAGTAGATAAATATGGTAAAACTCTTGGATTTTTTAATTATGCTATTGAAAGTAGAGAGCTTACCAATCCTTTCAAGCATAAGATTGATGGAGTGAGTGGCACATGGAGTCCAAAAGATATGTGGTCTTATTTTCTTCAACATATCCGAGGCCGATATATTGTATGAAGCATTGTCGGTCACCACTTGGACCACATTGTTTTCTCTAACGCTTTCAATACATTCATTCACATAATCAAATATGTATTGGGTGGTATGTGCATCACCGGAAGCCTCTTTTGAAGAAATGAAAGCCGTCCCAATTCTTGAATTCACACACAAATTCATGATGCTTCTTCTCTTTCTATCACTCCAAGCATCGGTCATGATTGAACAACCATTTTTCCCCATTCTTCTTCGTGACTCTTGAGAGTCTCTTTTGTTTTCTCCACTTCCTTTTTCAAGAGTGGCTCTCAATGTTGGTATTGGGTTGGAGGTTGGTAACTCGGGCCAAATAGTCCAATCGCCTCACACATTTGTCTAAAACAATCATTGTCAATTGCATTAAAAGAAACGCCGCATTGATACACCCACTTAGCCACATATTGATGCACACTTTGAGTTCTTTCTTTGAAAAGTGCTTCATTAATGTTTTGGTGCCTTGTTCTCGTAGGAAAAATGTCATCCGAGACGGATTCCGGGTTGATTGTGAGGCATATCTATCCATGGGTCCAAGAGGCCTCGGTCTTTTGTTGCTTCCTCCACTTTCAATGAATTCGATTTCATCGAACTCTTTATTAATATCAACTTCTTTCCTTGACTTTTCACGTTCTTCATTCTCGGTTTGCTTCTTCGTTACATTTGAAACAAGTGCTTCTTTACAACGTCTCTTTTCTTCCACAGACGCCATAAGACAAGCTTTACGTTCTTTTTTCCGGGATGGTATCTGGAAATGTGTTCCTTAATTCGATATGCTCCTCCACTATATTTATTGCCGCACTTTAAACATTTCCACATATCATTATTGTTTGGTTCACACAACACTCCAAACTCCCACCCAATATCGTCACTTTGTTTCTTCAATGGGAATGGGATAGAAGAAGAAGCATTAGACGAACCAACATTTGCATTCCCTTCTTGTTCTTGAGCCATTGTTTATCTGAAAAAGAAGTCAAACAAAAAAATCAAACAAAACTAGTTACTACTTACTACTTAGCTAGTTAGCTTATGAACTAAGTTATAAACAAATTAAATCAAAAAAATACATACAAATTATGAAATTAATCAACTTTCATTTCTTGAAGACTTGAACAAATCAACAAAATGTCAAAATCAAAAACAAAAAAAAAAAAAACTCTACTACTTTTAAATTGTTTACTAATTTTCTTAATTTGTTAGTCGTTACTCATTACTAGAATCATTAGTCATTATTTACTACCCATTAGGCATTGATTAGCAAAAGTAAATACTAAATACAAAAATGAAAATAAAGAGAGACAACCACTCACCTCCGGCGCGGTCGGACGTCGGATGGTCGTGTATGGGCCGGTGGAGGTCGGTGAACACCTTGGCCGGCGGCGTGAAGGGGGGGGGGAGGGGGAGAGGATCACAATCGAAGAAGAAGGAGAAAGGGGGGGAGGCGGCATATTGCTTTTTTTGTTAGAATTGGTTTTTTTATTTATGTTTTTTTGTATATATATATATGTCAAGGAACCTTAATCGCCCAGCACCGCCCAGAAGACACAATCGCCTAGCCGAGGTCACCTAGGGTACATTCGAGACCTCGGGTGCGCCCAGCGCCTAGGCGACCGATTTTGGCGATTTTTAGAACACTGCTTGGTTTCTCTCTCATATAGCTGTATTATTCTTGTCTCTTTCCACAGATTTTAATGTTTTGTTAGTTGTGCTCTTGGAAGCATGCTGGACAAAAAAGCCAAAGTTGTCGGCTTCTTCACAACATTATAGCCGTTTGGAATAAGCCAAAAGCTGACTGCACAAAGCCAAGTTCAATTCTCTTGGGATAGTGGTATGGCCAGGGCGAGAATACTTACACCCAGGGCTATTCACACTCATAAATATTGAAATCTCTACTTTGCCCTCATTATTCATGGGATTATTCCGTTCTTCATTTTTGCTTTGATTTGCAAAATTTTCAACGAAACACTTTTGCTTTCAAAAAAAAATAAAAATAATAGTAATGATTAAACACCTTTATGCCAGAAAAAATTAAAAAAAAAATTAGTCACCGTTAAAACCGAACATCGCCATCCCCTCCAATGCTAATAAGGTTTCGTCAAATTTCATTTAGCATACGATTGCTTTGAATAAGCTTAATAAGATTTTAAAATAAGCAAATTAGGGAAAAATTCAATGAATACCGAAGCATAATACGAAACCAAATTCACCTAATATGTGGATTTTTCTCTCATGAGAAAATTATTTGTTTATCTATGTCTTTTAATCTGTGTCCTTGTAACTAAATTTCGTGTTAATCTCTGAAAATAAAGCAAAGAAAACATAAAATTGTAACAAATCGAATTTTATTAATTTATAAAATAAAAAGTGGTTACAATTTCTGGAATCCTTTGATTCTACCTATTTGATAATTAATTGTCCTCCGGATATAGCGAAAGAACTTTGAATTTGGTGTTGGTTTTTGATCTCCCGGTTATGGCGGAAGAAATTTGGATTGTGATCTTCCGGATATGGCGGAAGGGCTTTGAATTTGTGATCTTCCGCTGCGGAGAACTTCAAAGTTGATGAAGATTTGAAGGAACTTCGTGTTACCTTCGATCTCCTTGTTGAAGAAGCTTTGGCTTCGTGTTGATCTTTGAGCGTTGGAGACGCTTTTCGGTCTACTTGACTTCTTGACGAACTTGGAGGATTTCCTGGAAGATCTTCGAGTGTTTTTGGCTTTCTTGAAGATGCTTGAAGGATTTCTTGGAAGATCTTTGAGGCTTCGGTGTTGTTGATGAATGCTTGAAGCTTCTTGCTCTGGGATTTCCATCAACTCTTCAATGTGTTTTGCAAATGACCAAGGCTCTCCTATTTATAGTGCTAGGTGATGCCTTTGCATTAATTCGCATTAAATGCGTTCACACCTTTGATTGATTTCCAGAACATTTTGTATTTATTAAAAATCAGTAAAATCTCCTAATTAATTGATTTTAAGAGATTCTATGATTTATTGACTTTTATATTATCTCCCAATATTTAACATAGAAAATAATACAAAAATACTTAAATTTAATGACATATGTAGTATGTGACAAATATAATATGTCACGTATGTATTTTGTATTTCTACACAGCCATTTAATTATAAATAATTAAATCTCTAAGTTTCTTTTAAGAGATTCTAATCAATCATTTATTTTTACATTATTCCCTAATAAATTAAATAGGAAATAATATAAAATAAATTTTATTTAGGACAAATGTATTATGTAACATATTTGACATACCACATAATTTTTTCATTTCTACAAATGCCCCCTCGAGACTTGTTGTTGTCCAGGTAAAATCTTACCGTAGCAATGAGTATCGACATATTTTGTTGCGATGTAGACGTCCAATTGGAGACTATGTACGTGCACATTTTATTTTATGCGCATTGTCTGGTGGGCCAGGCCCAACGGCAGAATCGCCGGGATGAGATCACTGTCCGATTCATTGTGTCTAATTTCGATTGTCTCAAGTAAAACCGACGTCGTTTACATGTGTTTTTATTTCTTGAAGAAAATAAAATAAAAATAAAAAACAAAACCAAAAATTAAAACACACATAAAACGACTTCGTTTTTACTTAGACACCAAAATTAAACACACAAATTGGACATGTGATCTCATCCCCAGAATGCCCTAGCAAATGGATGCTTATGCTCTCTGCATTGCCCTTTCTTCATGCCATGCAAAATAGAGGCGGCAGTTTGATATATACTACCTCCGTCCTAAAATGTAAGTCCTTTTAGGTCTTTTTACACATATTAAGAAATTCGGTTAAATTTATTATTTGTATTTAATTTTGATTAAAAATACTAAAATGACCTTTCATTGATATTAATACAAAATAATAAAAAGTGTTTGAGTATATAATAAATGAGGGGTAGAATGAGAAAGATGTAATAAATGTTTTATTGGTTTTATAAATAAACTTATATTTTGAGACAAAAATAAAAAACTAAAAAGACTTACATTTTCGGACAGATGCTTGCACCACACATCAGCATCCCAATCAAAAGGTGCCAAGCTTTTCTCCCGTATGAGACAAAGCCTTTATACTCCATAAAACATCCGGTTTTTTTTCTTCTATTTTTCCAGTCATTTAAGAATATTCTTTCCATTGCAGAAGTAAAAATCCTCGGTTCTTTTCTCTGTTGAATTTTGCATTGCTCTGTTCTGCTCTTTCCCAGCCATAAGAGTGGCAATTGCAGTTTATTTTCTTTTGTGATAACAGGTAGTCGATTATGTCCTCTAGGACATTAATCAGCTTTGACGTTTTTGCTAATTCGACTTGTTTTCTTTTGGGAGTATATGTGCCCCCGTTATGCTTGCCGTGACCGTTCCCATGCAAGAGTCATCGTGACGGCTAATCATTGTTCCGGCTTTTTCTTTCCCCAGATCCTTTTTTATTTGGCAGACGCATCAAACGAATATGTTATATTCAAGCGTGCTGCTGCTCTTCTCTCTCGATATTTACTTGTTTAATTATTTTGTGTGCAGATTGTTATTGCACCGATCTTCGGAAGCAACAAACCATATTTGAAGGCAAATATCTTGAATTGACCGTCGGAGTTATTGGAGATTGAATTTATCTTTCTCATACTTTAGAGATCGAGGCCATTTCGATGTTGAATTTATTTTTGCCTGAGCACTTAGAGTTCGGAGGGCATTTCGAGGTTGAATTTACTTCACCACTTTAGAGACCAAAAGCTGTTTCGAGGTTGCCTTTACCTCACCACTCTAGCGATCGGAAGCCGTTTCGAGGTTCACCACATCAGAGATCGGAAGCCGTTTCGAGATTGCCTTTACCTGACCACTTTAGAGATCGAAGCTGTTTTGAGGTTGCATTTACCTCACCACTTCAGAGATCGGAAGTTGTTCCGAGGTTGTCTTTACCTCACCACTTCAGAGATCGGAAGCCATCTCGAGGTTGTCTGTACATCACTACACTTCAGAGATCAGAGATGGCCATCTTCAAGGACATTACCGAGAGGGGAAAGACATATCTGATTGTTCTATGTGATGCGCATGCTAAGGCAAAGTCCGGGATCAAGCTCCAAGTATGTCCGTCTATGTGCGATTCGTCTACTGAGGACCTTCCACCTCGCGACAAGGAAGCATCACAACTTTATGGCGAGCTCCCACGAACACGAGGTGACTCATCCTACATTTTGCATACTCCGCTTCACGGCAGGGGTCCTCAAAAGCATGAATTTTTGACTTTGGGCCATCGAATTATTTCCAATGAGGTGCAATGGGGAACCCAACTCAAGGGGCCCTCGTTCCCACAGAGCTTTATTGCGGGTGTCTAGAAGATGTGCTTTCCCGCAACCATGAGCTACTCAGACAAATCGACCTTCACGATGCTTTGTATGCTTCAATGTTCACTTATGCGAGAGATCATCATGTGATTCGGGCTTTTGGTGAAGCATGGTGTCCTGAAACCAACACACTTCACACCCATGTTGGAGAGTTGTGCATTTCATTGACAGATTTGCGGGAAATTGGCGTCCTTCCCATCAGTGGAGATCTGTACGAAGAAGTTATTCCCAGCTCAGTGGAATTGACGGGTCCTAGTGCTCCTCACTCAAAGTTCCTTACAGACGGTTGCCGATATTTGTTTGCGGCGTTCTTAGAGTGTCAGGAAGAAGTTTGTGATATGGATCGTCCCCAGGCTTCGATCGCAAAATGGATCGACTTTGGTGCCGAAAGCCCTTGGGGTGAAATCTACCATCAGAAACCAAAAACAGGGCTCTCTTGATGTTTCAAAATATTTCTGATCCCGGACCAAATTATGGCAGGAATATGATCAACTGACAGCCATTAAATGGACTTGTTCTACAGATGCTTTTACTTTTCAATCTATACTTGAAAAGGAGAGTGTTTGAATTTCTGGGAGGCATTGATTCATCCTTTGATGCTGCTAAGGAAAGAGTCCTGGTCCAAGTACCTTTGCCTAATTCTAAAGAGGCTTTTGCTTATATAAGAAATGAAGAAAGTAGGAAAGGTATCATGGGAAGCTCTCTCACCTCTCATAGAGAGCAGTCTGCTCTTCTTACTCAGAATTCTGAAAATGTCATGTTTGGCAAAAGAAAGAATGAACAAAGACCTCAACTGATGTGTGATTATTGTAAGAAAAAGGGGCACAACAAAGAAAATTGTTGGCAGTTACATGGAAAGCCTCCTAGAGCTCAACCTCCAAAGAAATCCACTCAAGGGGCTGATCAGAAAAAGGCTTTTGCTGCTGCCTCTCAACCTTTTTCTAAGGAATAGCTGGACATTCTTAATCAACTCTTTGGAAGAAAGAAAGAGCAGATGCAGTCTCATCTCTTTACTAGTGGAGTAGCTCATGAAGGTATTGTCCCTTGGATTGTGGATTCTTGTGCATCCAGCCACATGACAGGGGTCTACACTCTTTTTTCTACTCATCACCCTTTTAATGGGCAGTACAAGGTTAAAATTGCTGATGGAATAGTTTCAACTATTGCTGGGAAAGGAAAGATTCAAATATCTAAGGATATATGTCTTGAATCTGTCCTTCATGTCCTAAACCTTACTTGTAATCTGTTGTCCATCAGCAAATTTACTTCTGACGCTAATAGCATTGCTAATTTCTACCATACTCACTGTGAACTTCAGGAGCAGGGATCAGGGGTGAAGATTGGCAGTGCTGAAGTGGATGATGGACTATATTACTTCACAAATCAATCTACCAGTTCTGTGTATAAAGCTGTTGATACAGACAATGATATCCTTTTGTGGCACCAGAGACTAGGGCATCCAAATTTTACCTATTTAAAGATGCTTTTTCCTAGTCTGTTTTGTAATAAGGATCTTAAGTTTTTAAATGTGAAGTGTGTGAGCTTTCCAAACACACACGTTCTGTTTTTAAACCTAGGCCTTATAGGAGTTCTTCTCCTTTTTTCTTTAGTGCATAGTGATGCTTGGGGACCTTCAAAGGTTCCAAACCTTAGTTGTAATATATGGTTTTTAACTTTTATTGATGACCACACAAGGTTGTGTTGGGTTTTTTTTATGACACAAAAATCTGATGTTTCTTCTATCATTAATGATTTTGTGTCAATGGTTGAAAATCAATTTCAAACTAGCGTAAAGATCCTAAGGTCTGACAATGGCACTGAATATCTTAACTCTCTGTTGACTCATCTTTGTTCTGAGAAGGGCATTGTGCATCAAACTTCTTGCACTAATACCCCTCAACAGAATGGAGTTGCAGAGAGAAAGAACATGCACTTGTTAGATATTTCTAGGGCTCTTTTGTTTCAAATTAATCTTCCTAAATCCTATTGGGGAGATGTAGTCTTAACAGCTGCATTCTTCATCAATAGGATGCCTTCTAGGATCCTTAACTTTAAAACTCTTTTAAGTATGTTCAAAGACTTATATCCTGAATCTCAGTTGGTGTCCATTATACCACTGAAATTTTTTGGATGTGTAGCTTTTGTTTATAATCTTTCTACCTATAGGGGTAAATTGGATCGTAGAGCTATAAAAACTATCTTTATTGGTTATTCTTCAACCAAAAAGGGCTATAAATGTTTTGATCCCATAAAAAGGAAAGTTTACACTACTTTTGATGTTACCTTTTTTGAAGGCATTCCTAATTATCCTAAGGATTCTGTGTCATCTAGTGATCATAACTCATTCTGGGAAATGGAGGGCACCTTTCCTGCTATTCTAGAACCTGAGATAGAGCCTATGATCACTAGAGAAGAGAATCCAGAGCCTAATAAGGAAATACCTAGTGACCCTGCCCAAAAGGATATCATCATTTATACCAGAAAAGGAAGGATACATCCTACCATATCAAGTTCAGCACCTGTCCAGCACCCTGATCCTACTCCTGAACCTATATAAAGTGAAAGGACTGAAGTTGAAGACAGTCCAGATTGTGATGATGAACAATCTGAGGAGATCCTGAATCCTCCTTAGGATGAAAGCACCAATGATCTGCTGGATATACAGAAACCCGAATACGGATCCGATCCATAATTGGATCGTCAGATCTGATTCACAACACTGATCGATCATGCACAGCGGAAGATACGAATTAAATTCGCATGCGATTTTTCCACGATTTTAATTCACATAATAATTAATAATCTACAAGAAGGTTAGTAGATTTACCCAACCGGAGAGAAGCCGTGATCTTCCGGATTATATCTCCAATCGACAACTGGTGGACGTCGATCCTCATAGTAAAACCTCCTCGAATATGCTCTTAGAAATATCCTAGATTTTTCTCCTCCCAATAGCTAGAACAAAAAACTATTTTTTCTCTTCTTTTTCTATGTAGGTGGCGCAATTTTTCATGTAATTTGTGTTAGGAGGAACTCTCTTTATATAAGAAATTAACTAGTCAAGAGAGAGTTATCATTTTTACACTACAATTACCTATTTTCAAGAGGAAAAGATATTTGTCATAAAATAAGAGATAATTCCCAAAAAATCAATCTCTTATTTTTTTTCCAGTAATTATCTAACAAATAAATAATTAATTAATTACACATGTGACATAATCTAGGAAAATTTATTTTCCTAATTTTCTCACAATGTGGCTAGGCCTGTAAGTGAGCCTTAAAGTTCGATTCGATTCGGCGTGTTCGGCTCAAAAAAGTTCGGTTCGGGGCTTGGCTCGTATCATCAAACGTAGAATAGGGCCTTGGAAATTGGTATTCGGACAAACGAGCCGAACATGTTTGAACATGTTCGGCTCGTAGAGTTGCAGGGTATTTTTGGACATGTTATGTTATATTTTAGAATAGGGCCTTGAACATTTTGGATATGTTATGTTATATTTTGGGACATGTAATGTATTATTTTGGTTTTGGACATGTATTTTTGAACTAGAATTATTTATTGGGTATTTTTGAATTTTCGGACCATGTTTGAACTATTCGAACTGTTGGAGCCGAATAGTACCAAATATTTTTCCCTTTTTTTAAGTTCGAGCCGAACCGAATCCTGATATTTTAGGCTCGAAAATTTCAAGCCGAATCGAGCCATGTATTCGAACATGTTCGAGCCGAGCCGAACTACTCCAGGGTTCGGTAGAGTTCGGCTCGTTTACAGGCCTAAATGTGGCGCCACCTTAGCCATTATTTTTAATAGAAAATGTCTTTTCTATTTTACATATTATTTACCAAATAAATAATATTCGCATATTCATTAAATAGGCCAACTATTTAATTTATTCTCGAGTTCCACAAAACGAAAACACTCGCGTGTTAGAGCCAACCGGGGACCATGGACCTATAACCAAGAGTAGCTACAATAAATTGAATAAAATATTCATCGAATGTAATATTTCTACTCAACTTATTAATTCGGAATTACGCCACCATAAATCTGAAACTGAACTCAATCGATTATAGATATAACTTATTCTCAGAAAGTCGAGTCAATAAGTGTCCATTGATATAATCATTACATCTGAGACTAACCCTCCATAGACTATCTGTAACAAAGCGGGAATATTTCCGTAAACCTTCTTCATTACATCTTATTCTTATTTACCATTGACCCACTAGTAATCAATTAGTTCATAACCAATATGAACTCGGCCGATCGATCAGTTTTAGGATCAACAAATAAAGGGATTGTCTTCCTACTTCCCGTAGGAAGAAATGGATTCCATATCTGTGAGACACACACTCATCACTCATTCCAGAATAGTGCCAACGTGAAAGTGATTCAGACCGCGCCTCTTAGCAATCCTTAACGAACACGTCAAACCCTATCTTGAAACAAGCAGGTGTCTGCAATCACTTCAGGATTAAGGTTAATCCATAGATGATCACCTTGAGATTTAATAAGATTTCTCAATCACGGAATTATATGAGAAATACAGATTAAATCGGTCCAGGATTATATGACTACATCATATATAAATGCCCCACTTAGATAACCAATATTGACGGTCCGGAAAAGTCGGTCACACCATAAAGTGTTCTGGGCGCATTAATGGTGGTTTAATCAATAGACCCCATACTTTGATTAAGTTTACCATGGACTAACAGTTGAAGTTTATCACTATAAACTTAATCCTCGCGTGTGACACACACTAAGTATTATAGCTACATATGATACAACTTAGGGCTTTCAGTAGTGTATTACTTATAAGCACAAAGCAAATAATAAGATGAGAATAAATCTGTCATTTATTAATAAAAACAATTACATAAATTGTCTTTCGGGCGCTACTTCCAACAATCTCCCACTTGCCCGTATAGACAAGCAACAATTGTCTTTCGGGCACTACATCCAACAATCTCCTACTTGCCCGTAAAGACAAGCAACAATTGTTTTTAGAGCACCACACCCTTATTTTATCTATCCACAATATTCTCCCACTTGCTCTAAATTATATGAGACATACCTCCCAATCTCATACCCTCCAAGCGCTTATCAGTGACATTAGATGCTACATGTCTTGGTAAACTGATCAGCTAGGTTGTTGGCTCAAGGCGATCTTTTAGGACCGAAACGTGGCCTCTCTGCATGGTCTGTCTGATCAGGTGGTACCCTCTCTCAATATGCTTTTGACCTGTTGTGACTGCGAAGATCATTTGCATGAGCTACCTCTCAACTGTTTTCATAGTAAAATGGTATCGGCTCATGGAGACCTGGAATCACTTCCTGATCCAGCAAAGAACTTCTCAAGCCACATTGTCTCTTTAGCTACTCTGAAAGCTGCTATGTATTCGACTAACAGAGTCAAATTGGCAGTGCTTGATTGCTCCATAATAGAGCTCCATCACTATGAGTAAACACTGAGCCTGGGATTGATTTACGATCATCCTTAATCTGAGTTAAAATCAGAACCAGTGTAGTCAACAATACTTAGGTTTGCACCCGAATACACAAGCATATGATTCCTCGTTCTCTAAAGATACTTGAGGATGCATTATACTGCTATCCAATGCTCGAATCCAAGTTTCGACTTTAATTGACTTTTAATAACCTGACTTTTTCTATCCAAAAGAGAATCTATCACATTTTCTCTATATCCGAAGATTTGAGAGAATTCTTCCGTAAGAGGTTGAGTAGGAAACCTCTCGATGAATATTATGCGGGGAGTAATAGCACCAATCGAGACTCTCGATCTTAGCACAGCGGAAGCTTATGCTATTTACAATATGAGACATAACTAATTAAACCTACGAGAAGGTTAGTAGATTTACCCAAACCGGAGAGAGACGATAAAATCGACCAAGGGAGAAGCCGTAGTCTTCGGGATTGTATCTCCTAGCGACAACTGGTGGACATCGATCCTCACCGTAGAACCTCCTCGAATATGCACAAGAAAAATCCTCGATTTTTCTCCTCTTAATGGCTAAGGCAAGAAACTAATTTTTCTTCCTTTTAATTTATTTGTGGCGCAAATTGTGATGATCCTATTGTGCTAGGAGGAACTCTCTTTATATAGGAAAATAACTAGTCGAGAGAGTTATCCTTTTCACACCACAAAAACCTATTCCCATAAGGAAAAGATATTTTTGCTACAAAATAAAAGATAATTTCCAAAAAATCAATCTCTTATTTTTCCATTAATTATCCAACAAATAGATAATTAATTAATCACACATATGAGATAATCTAGGAAAATTTCTTCTCCCAACTTATCCATATTATATGGCGCCATTTTCATCATTTATTTTAATAGAAAATGTCTTTTCTATTTTACATATTATTTACCAAATAAATAATATTGCATATTCATTAAATAGAACAACTATTTAATTTATTCTCAGGGTTCCATAAAACGAGAAAGCACTCGCGTGTTAGGAGCCAACCCGGGGACCATGGACCTATAACCAGTAGCTACAATAAATTAAATAAAATATTCATCGAACAGAATATTTCTACTTAATTCATTAATTCTGGAATTACGCCACCATAAATCCGAAACTGAACTCTATCGATTATAGATATAACTTATTCTCAAAAAGTCGAGTCGAGTCGATAAGTGTCCATTGATATAATCATTACATACAAACTAACCCTCCATAGACTATCCGTACTGAAGTAGGATTATTTCTGTAAACCTTTTTCAATACATTTTATCCTTATTTACCAATAACCCACTAGTGATCAATTAGTTCATAAGAAATATGAACTCCCGGGATTGATCAGTTTCTATGATTAACAAATAAGGGGATTGTCTTTCTACTTCCCATAGGAAGGAATGGATACCATATCTGTGAGACACACACTTCTCACTCATTCCAGAATAGTGCCAACATGAAAGTGATTCGGACCGCGCCTATTAGCTATCCTTAACGAACACATCAAACCCTATCATAAAACAAGCAGGAGTCTGTAATCACTTCAGGATTAAGGTTAATCCATATATGATTATCTTGTGATTTAGTAAGATTTCTCAATCACGGAATTATATGAGAAACTCAGATTAAATCGGTCCTGTCCTATATGACTACATCATATATAAATGCCCCACTTAGACAACCAATGTCGACGGTCCGGATAGGATAGTCACACCATAAAGTGTTTTGGGCGCATTAATGGTGGTTTAATCAATAGACCCCATACTTTGATTAAGTTCACCACGGACTAATAGTTCAAGTGTATCACCATAAACTTAATCCTCACGTGTGACACACACTAAGTTATATGGCTACATATGATACGACTTGGGGTTTTCAGCAGTGTATTTCTTACAAGCACGAAGCAAGTAATAAGATGAGAATAAATCTGTCATTTATTAATTCTAAAAACAATTACATAAATTGTCTTTCGGGCGTTACTTCCAACATATTGAATTATCATCTTAAACAATAAGATGGATGTGATACTGCCAACAACTTGTTCTCATGAATTCGACCGAATCGATTTCTAAGAATATAGTCCACTTTTCTGATTCAGAAAAGCTTTGGCTCGTCAGTACTTGACTTCAGATAACACACCCATGTTGCTTCACAGCTGTTGCAGTGTTATCTTTCATTAACACTAACGTATACTCTTTACCAATATTGATTCTCTGGTCTACAAAAGACTTATCAATATACTGGTCAAGGCCACACATATTTCAAACATATGGCTTTTAATGACCTAGAGGTTTGCTTTAATCCACCAATGTATATAATCATAGGCAGTCAATCTGCCATTGGCTTTGAGCTAAAACCTTTCTGTTCCGAATGAATCTAAGCTCCATTGTACGGCAAGAAAGTTTCAGGGCATCACCCCTATTAATCTTTCTGCTTACCAGGGAGTCAAGCAAGGCTGAATGGTGGGAGAGTTTCAGGGCATCACCCCTGGTTAACCCTCTACTTCTCAGGGAATTACCCCCAGACCACTTGGCTTTGCCTTGAAAGTTAAACTTTCTTATTCATTCGACTCTTTTCCACGTAGATCCAATTACTCCCATTAGGCCTGAGACACTCTGGTGGTTCTACTTGAGTGTGAACAGAACTGGAGTACCAAAACTCCATTTGCAGGTTTGTGGCTTTAAACCAACCTCCATTTATCATAATTCTATACAGCCTTCCCAAAAAGACCATAGTGATCAATCACCCCCAGTAGACTGTAAAGTCCGCATGATCATAGTGGGTCAATGATTAAACCATACTCCCACTGCATTTGCGTGGATCGATATTCTGATCTGGTGTAGTAGTATTTATCAGCGTAACCCCCTACAACCAATGTTGGATGCGGTTTGATTAAATCAGATAGTAACTCCTTGAGTAACTGTACTTCAAAGTCTATGGTTGTTATTTAAACATTCTTTTAGAAATGATGTAACAGTGTAACCGTCACTATCCGATCTTAAGAATCTTATAACCAACCTTTACTCATTTCATTAAAGTATTTCACGACAGTCACCATCTGAACGTGTATGTAAAATCTCCAGTCCTACCTTCAAGTACTAATGCTAAATGCCTCTATTTGCTGAAGTGGAGTAAATGTATTTCACTCTTTATCCATAATTCATAAGTATTTTCTAGGTGGACTTCTCGGTATTACATAATAATGCAAACCATTATTTTGCAACTGATATCTTAATTGAGTTAAGCAGTGTAATGTAGCATATCAATAACTATACAAGACAATACATGGTTTATGCTTTCAGTGAAATCGTTTCACTCAGAGGTAGGCCGAGCATTAGTTCCAAATACTATGATATAGCCTATATCTAAGCATGGAATACTCTCTTCTCTGGTAATATCAGAGATTCCTCCTAATATTCAGATAAGCTAATCGGCATTTCGAGTAGTCGTCAGACAAAATGTCTACCACTCAAAAGCTCCCACCAGCTTGTATCATTCATAAGACCCCGAAGGTCAATATGAACAAGCTGTGATGCTTCTTCAGCTCTATTACCCTTTTCTAATTGAAAGTTTACATAGTCATTTTTCCTTTGAGACAGTGTTCTTAGACTGGAGATGGGAATCACCCTTAGCCAATTTTCAGATCTTATCTTTAGGATATATGCACTAATGAATAGATACCGAAGAACTGTTTATCTTAATATGGGAAAACATTTGTCTTAATAGTTTGATATTTGTTACATATACCTTTTTAGCATTACTTAGTGGTTCTGACTTTATCAGACAAAAGTCCGAGTCTCGGATTCGTACTACAAATGTCATATTCACTTTCCTTAAGGCAGCTATATTATCGATTTGAAAGTGAATCCATTCGTTCCAACGAATCTTAAAACAGAAATCAAATTTCTGTGATATTAAAGGATTAAAATCCGAAATTTGTTTCCTTATATCTCTCCCACTATCTTAGCTGAAATAACTGCATGGTGTCTACTCTTTAATCATTAATGCCTAGCCACCTTGTTCTTACAAAAAGAACTTAGCTTCTGAGACAAATTACCCGGTTAAGAATGTCTCTAAGGATTCATAGGTTAGTAATCTAAAATCACTTTCCTTATCCTATACTTTCTTTTATTAATATTTCGGTTCAGCCTTTAACTTATTTAGTTTAGATAACTTACACTTGTAGACATTTACCTTCCCATTCTTGGCTTTCTTTAAAGGAAATGGCGGTGAACTAGCAGTTCATTTGAGTAGACACTACTCGTGAACTGTGGGATGTCAAGTGAGATTGATACCAAATCATTCTCGTCATCTTTTAAAATAAATTTTGTTTTCTCTCCCGTTCAACAAGAGTGACAGCAGTGACTTACTTATCAATGTCACTTAAGTTTGAAGGCTTAAGAGGGAAATCCTCCACCGAAAAATTAATTTTATTCTTGATTTACGAGTTCAACGTTCTTGTTACTTGTCCACTTTTACGAAGTCATCATCAGTCAATTTTAATTACTTAAGTAGTCTAGTTACCTTGAGATGATATGTAGACAGAAATATAAATCAAATCATACACCACAACAAATAATGAATTTAGGAATTATAAACGTGACGTCATGCATGCAGTTTATCATACCATTCCAAGGATTTAATCTCACACTTCAGTGCCTCTGTAGAGTAGGTCAAATAGGTGATGATTAAATCGAGACAATCTCTCTCAACAATTAAACCATTTAAGAATCGAACATCTCCTATTTAATTGTTGATTACCTTCCTTTCTCAGCCAAGATATTTCCAAAAATACCCTTGTGAGTGTGACCTACTGTTTTAGATTTTTAAGTACGCCCTGAGTATGCCGCCGTAGGGTAGGTCAGTGACCCGACGAGTAATCGAAATCCTATCCTTTCGGAGACCAAACCTTGCATTTTGATAGCGGTGAAGGCCATCCGTAGGGGGCCGAAATCAAAGCGGCATGAGGCGCATTCCCTCACTTGCTTGTGTCAACAGTAGAGGTTGTGGGGTCGGTTGTCACCTTCCCCGCTCACACTCGTTATTTTGAAAAATAAGTAGTCTCATTAGGATTTTCAGAATTTCTTCACAATCCGAAAAACAATAAATCATGAATATTAAGTTAATCCTCCCACTAGTTCATCGGTTCCAAATACCATTTAACTAGTGTTACTATATTCATTTCCAATTTTGTGGATTTATTAAATTCCATGTGTAGACACTACACAATCAAAATTCACCAAGAATTTTATAATCCTAATACATTAGGACTTATGATTTTTCTAATAATTCGAAGAACAATAAATCACGAACTTTAAAGCTCCCACTAGTTTATCTGTTCCAAATACCGTCTAACTAGCGACACCTTATTCATGATTTTCCAATTTATCAATTATTTAGAAATTTGTGCGTAGACATTACACACCTAAAATTCACCAAAGAATTTTAAAGTCCTTATTTTATCATGATAAAATTTTAGGATCTCAGAATTTTTCAATAATCGAAAACAATAAATCATGAAAAGCAATCACCAACTTATCGGTTCCAAATACCGTCTAGTTAGTGTCCTAACTTTTCACGATTTTCTAAATTTTTTATCATCAAAATCTCATTTATGTAGCCACTACATAATTAAATCCCCGAAAGATTTAGATCCCAAAACAAATTCATCGAGTAAATTTTATTTCTATCATGTGAATTATATATCCAGATAAAATTCCGTTTTCTTTAATTAATTTACTTAATTATTAATCTAAATTACTTTTCGTTTTCATACATGTCTAATTAATGCCAAAATTAATTTTCTACATGTATGCATATGCTAGAAGTGAAATTCATGAATATGATGCATGACATGGTTATATCACATAAATAATCACATAAGAAAATAAATGCGAAAAATTAAACCACTGAGATGGACCGTTGGTACCCCGTATCTAATCTATTAAACAGAAATAATTAAATAGATAAACCCTATTTTAAAGCATTTACTAATTTCTAATTGTTTCTGCCGCCACTGTGTATAATACTAAAATGATCCGTTTCTTTGAACAAAAATCTCCAACCAAGTTGGTCGGATTGTCATCTTCCCACTTGCAAGTCACCGGTTCAATACTGTCCTGCTGCGATTTTTTTTCCTTTGTTCTTCCAAAAACAACAACTTTCTGGAAAAATTCCAAAAAATCAATCCATGAAGAATCGAACCTGGGTCTTCTGGTTATAAATCTTACATCTTCACCACTACGCCACCATCTTAGTAGTTGATAATGATTAGGGATGGCAATGGGTACGGGTGGGCGCGGGTTTTGTTATATCCATACCCTACCCATCAAATTTTTTTTCTACCCATACCCTACCCATTACCCATGCGGGTAGAAAATCTTTTACCCATGCCCTACCCACATGGATATCCACGGGTCAATGGATATCCATGGATATATAGTTCATTACAATTGAACTTCAAAAATCATATAATAAAAAATTTAACTAATAACGATTGACGTAAATACTCAACATCAAGTCTTAAAATATGTGTTGAATCCTTAGAAAGTGATATTTGAAAGTGTTTGTTCATTGTCCCTGTGTATCTAAATGTGTTGAATTCTTAGAACAAATGACGTGTAAATCCTACAAACTATTTTTTAGGGGGACAAACTATTAAATAAAAGAAATTCATGGCAAAAATCACTTAGACTCTCAAAATATCATACATGTGACAAAATTTGCTTATCTTCGCACAAAAACATAAATAGATTTTTTATAGTTCCTTAACAAAAATAAGTTGCTTACGAGTTTCAAGATCGTATTTTTGAAATATATTAGATTACACACATGGGCGGACCTATAGCCAATTGGGTGGGGGCAGTGCCCCCACTGAGATCCGGAAATTTGATTAAACACTACTAATGTCCCCACTAGATTTTTGAATTTGCACCAATGCCTCCACTGAGAACTTTTCATGGGTTTGCCACTGATTATACATACACTGAATTAATTAAAAACTAAAAGATTAAAAAAAAAAAACTCACCTATCAACCTATTTTGGCCGCATACTACTATACATTGTATGGAAAATTAGGGATAAGGACACAATCTGAAATATTTTTAAGTAACAGGACAACTACATATTTTTTATAGGGGGAAGGACAACTGCATAATTTTTATAGCGAGAAGGACAAACAGTGAATCCCGAAAATCAGTGAATCTCCTAGTGAATCCCGAAATCGTTGAATTTCGACGATGAATTTTGTGATGAATCCCGAAAATCGGTGAATCTAAACAATGAATTTTGAAAATTAGTGAATTTAAATAAATGAATTTTGGCGATGAATTTAAATAAGTGAATTTTAACACAAGTGAATTTCGATGATTGAATAAATAGTTTTGTCCTTTATGCAAAAGTTTCAAAAACTATCCTTTTACTCAATTGATGAATTATTTATGTCCTTCTCCCTCATTCCCCCTACATTGTAACATTATTGACATATGTTTTGGTTTGCCAATTGATGTTAATGTTAGAATAGATTATATTAAAAAAATACATTCATAAAAATAAAAAAGCAAAAGATTAAAAAAAAATATATCCCACCTTTTAACAATGATTTTGACAGCACAACTAAATCGATTGAGAGAAAAAAAAAAACAAGATTTCGACATCGACAATTGATAAATAATGAAAATAATAGTGTATCTAAATGACATTTAATTTTTTTTTTCTTTTACTCTTTTGTCATTTGTTTAGTTGTTTTTTTTATTTTTTATGTAACAGAAGTCATTATATATATATGTATCGTGGGTCGGGTGGGTATTATGACGGGTCGACATCACATATCCATACCCTACCCTACCCGCGGCGGATTTTGAAAAATTAAACCCATACCCTCCCCTACCCTAAAAAATACCCTACCCTAACGGGTAAGGTCGGGTGGATATCCACCGGGTTGGATCGAAATTTCCATCCCTAATAATGATCTTCGAAAAACATTAAATACAACAGTGCCGAACCAAAATCTATTTTCTAGGAAATTAAATTACAACCAATAAATTACATAATTTTCTATATCCGAAAAAACCGGGTTTTCAATAGATCTAACGGTAAACAAGTACCAACTCCAATCCATCTCGTTAACCATAAACATTCAACCACGCATATATATAATAATTAACATATAAAAGATGCAATTTTTATTCAATTCCACTTCTAATTAATTAATTATGCAATCAAGATCGCAAAATCGCTTTAACCTGGCTCCGATACCACATCTTTGGATATACGAAACCGAATCCGATCCGATCCATAATTGGATCGTCAGATCTGATTCACAGCACCGATCGAGACACTCGATCATGCACAGCGGAAGATACGAATTAAATTCGCATGCGATTTTACCATGATTTTAATTCACATAATAATTAATAATCTACAAGAAGGTTAGTAGATTTACCCAACGGGAGAGAAGCCGTGATCTTCCGGATTGTATCTCCAAACGACAACCGGTGTACGTCGATCCTCGTAGTAAAACCTCCTCGAATATGCTCCAAGAAAAATCCTAGATTTTTCTCCTCCCAATGGCTAGAACAAGAAACTAATTTTTCTCTTCTTTTTCTATGTAGGTGCCGCAATTTTTCGTGTAATTTGTGTTAGAAGGAACTCTCATTGTATAGAAAATTAACTAGTCAAAAGAGAGTTATCATTTTCACACTACAATTACCTATTTCTATAAGGAAAAGATAGTTGTCATAAAATAAGAGATAATTCTCAAAAAATCAATCTCTTATTTTTTTTCCATTAATTATCCAACAAATAAATAATTAATTAATTACACATGTGACATAATCTAGGAAAATTTCTTATGTGGCGCCACCTTAGCCATTATTTTTAATGGAAAATGTCTTTTCTATTTTGCATATTATTTACCAAATAAATAATATTCGCATATTCATTAAATAGACCAACTATTTAACTTATTTTCGAGGTTCCACAAAACGAAAAAACACTAGAGGTGTTAGGAGCCAACCCGGGGACCATAGACCTATAACCAGTAGCTACTATAAATTGAATAAAATATTCATCGAAGAGAATATTTTTACTCAACTTATTAATTCCGGAATTACGCCACCATAAATCCGAAACTGAACTCTATCGATTATAGATATAACTTATTCTCAGAAAGTCGAGTCAATAAGTGCCCATTGATATAATCATTACATACAGATTAACCCTCCATAGACTATCCGTAACGAAGCGGGAATATTTTCGTAAACCTTCTTCATTATATCTTATTCTTATTTACCATTAACACACTACTAATCAATTAGTTCATAACCAATATGAACTCGGCCGATCGATCAATTTCTAGGATCAACAAATAAGGGGATTGTCTTTCTACTTCCCGTAGGAAGGAATGAATTCCATATCTGTGAGACACACACTCCTCACTCATTCCAGAATAGTGCCAACGTGAAAGTGATTCAAACCGCACCTCTTAGCAATCCTTAACAAACAGATCAAACCCTATCTTGAAAAATGTAGGAGTCTGCAATCACTTCAGGATTAAGGTTAATCCATACATGATCATCTTGTGATTTAATAAGATTTCTCAATCACGGAATTATATGATAAATACATATTAAATCGGTCCAGTCCTCTATGACTACATCATATATAAATGCCCCACTTAGATAACCAATATCGACGGTCCGGATAAGACGGTCACACCATAAAGTGTTCTGGTCGCATTAATGGTGGTTTAATCAATTGACCACATACTTTGATTAAGTTTTTAACCACGGACTAACAGTTCAAGTGTATCACCATAAACTTAATCCTCGCGTGTGACACACACTAAGTATTATGGCTACATACGATACAACTTAGGGTTTTCAGTAGTGTATTACTTATAAGCACAAAACAAATAATAAGATGAGAATAAATCTGTCATTTATTAATAAAAACAATTACATATATTGTCTTTTGGGTGCTACTTTCAACATGATCACCAAGTGTCTACTCCTATTGCCCTAAGAAAAGGGGTCGGGAAATGCACTAAACATCCTGCTGAAAGATTTGCCTCCTACTCTGCTATAAAATAACCTTACAAGGCTTATCCGGCTAATATGAATGATGTTGTCATTCCAAACCACAAAGTTCAAAAGGTACAAGGCTGAATTAAGAAAAATGTAGTTGTAACACTTGAATAATTTTGAACTGGATGCCCTTAAATGGATGAATAAAATTTTTGAGTTCTATTCTGTTAATAATAATCATAAAAAAATTTGTTACACTTATGTTCAGGCTTATGACGGTTTTGGCATCAAAAAGGGGGAAATTGTTAGATGGATCTAAGCGGTGAAGACAAAGCAGTGAAGGAAGATCTAAGCGGCAAAGTCAGATGGATCACTTGACCGATCAAAGAACGGCTGAGTAAACCTTACTTAGTCAGATTATTGAAATATGAAGAAGATACAGAAGATCAAGCATTAAATGCACAATCAAGAGAGGATCAATCAAGGACAGATTTTATGGTAAACGTTTGAAGAAAAATCCGATCGCTAAAATCAAGGAAAATACAATTAAGGGGGAATCAAGAATAAAATCAAGGATGATTCCCCTCATTAATATAGCCAACGGACGGAAATTCAAGTCAAGAATAATCAAGGCTATAAATAGAAGGCAACTGCAAAAAAAAAAAAAAAAAAAAAAGAAGAAGAAGAAAGACAATAGAACGATCATAAATCTGAACAGAAACTCTGTCAAAGTGAAAAATCTTCTATCTGTGCTAAAAAGAAATATCCAGTGATCAACTCAAATCTAAGAGCTACAAATCAAACATCAAGCATTGAGATTGATCAACAAGTTGGTGAATTCAATTCACATAAATCAAGCAAATCGAATCAGAGCCATCCGAGAGGGAGTTGTGTTTGTGATAATCTTTGAAGGATTTGATCCCACGGAGCGTTGAAAAGACTGAGTCATCAAGTCATTGCGAGTCAATAAGTGATAGTCTTGTAGATTGTGAAGCTTGGGAAGTCAAGGACAATCGTACTATTGTATCTGTGAAAACAATAGTGAATTCCTTCAATCATCACAGGAGAAGAGTGGATTAATGGATTACACCACCCTGAACCACTATAAGCCTTGTGTCAATTTACTTTCTGCAATTTACCTTACTGCATTCATTTAATTGCTTATATTATATCACATATTATTGATTGCTTAAACTACTTTGAAATAATCTAGTAAGAAGGGACTTATCCGCTGCCCAAAAGCTTTTAATTACAAGAAAAGCTTTTGAAACTCCACTATAGTCATTCACCGCCCCCCCTCTAACTATAGTTTTACCCTTCTCTGGGACCAACACAATGGACCTTGGATTACAATATACGAGATATCCAGCAGTATTAGAAGGGTGTTGTGATGCGAACTGGATATCTGATACTAAAGAATCCAAGTCTACCAGTGGATACATATTCACTATTGGTGGTGCTGCTATATCATGGAAATCCACAAAGCAAACATGCATAGCTCGTTCCACTATGAAAGCTGATTTTATAGCACTAGACAAGGCAGGAGAAGAAGCAGAAAGGCTTCGGAATTTTCTGAATGATGTTCCATGTTGGCCTAAACCAATCTCTGCTATCAGCATACACTACGATAGTCAGTCGGCAATTGGCCGGGCACAAAATAGCATATATGATGGCAAGTCTTGACATATTCGTCATAGACACAATACCATTAAACAATTGATCTCTAATGGAGTGATTTCCGTCGATTATATAAAATCGAATGAGAATCTAGCGGATCCGCTTACAAAAGGTTTACCTAGAGATCAAATGTCGAGATTGACAACCAGAATGGGACTGAAGCCTATTAGATAGGATATTTGTAATGGTAACCCAACCATGTTGACTAGAGATCCCAAGATCATGGTTCAAAAGGGACAACTAAGTTACGAAGGTTCGGTGAACATTTGCCCACTCCGTGAATAAAAGTGTTTTCTGCCAATGGTGTAAGGTTCAGTGAAAACTTTTAATGATTCCTATATATTGAATAATTCAAGTGGGGTATGGCAGAATACTCTTGATAGGAGATCACCTATGTAAGTGTGAAGTGGGGCCGCTTTTGTGAGAATTTCGAGGCTGAATTCTCTAAAGCACTTTCTGAAACCAGGGTTGTTCAGGGCCAAAAAGAACACAACCATGAGAACCAAAATGGTGTTAGAGAAAATATTGTGTGAGTATTGTTGTCTTGGTTTAAAACAAAGGCTGAACAGTTCAAGACATAGTTCACTGATTAGCCGAGTAAATCCGATAGTACTTCACTAAGGCAGGTTCAAAGCCAGAAGCTACCTCTCCTGATGCAATATTTTTCCGTCTGAATTCTCTTCAGTGTCAGTATTTGCATTTGCATTAATTTCCTTTCATGTGGGGGATTGTTGAGATAATTGGGCCTGAAGCCTGATAATGTTTATTAACTATTAATAAACGGCTCACTTTGAGGTTAGTTTCGGACAAGCCTCGTTATAACTTATCGAGAGGTTAGAGTGTCTTTCAAATCTACATAACACGTAGATAATGATGGGTCTTTGAATCACTTGATTTGGACATCAGGTGAATGAGAAATTAATACTCAAAGTAAGAGGTATAACACGTCGATTTTGTCGAAATCGATCCATTGGCCCAATCCACTAGTTAAGGTATATCATTTGAATTACCTGCCGACATTTGACCTATTCAAAGGCAAAAGTCATGGGCAGGTTTCGGCTGTGGCTAACAACGTGGGAAAAAACTGCCAACGTGAATAAATGGCAATTAGTGGGTTGTTTTGATGGGAAGTGGATTAGTGGGTACTTGGAGTTCAAGTTTGGCTCTCCTATAAATTCCCCAATTGACTGGAAATATAGAACACAGAAGTTGGAAAGCATTACATACAAAATAGCAATTCACTTAGCACTAGTTTTGCATTGTTGAAGAGATCAGAACACCGTTGAGTTCGCCGCTGTAAGTGCCACCACCTTGAACAGGTAAACCGTTGTATCTTGGGAGACAATTGCTATTACCGTGGGCATTACACCGGAGCAAATTGTCTCAAGGAAATAGTAGCTTCACTCGCCTCGGTTTGAGTTTTTACTTTCACTTTGATTTTATCATTGTTGTAATTGTATTTGTTTGAATCATATGAATAAATTGTTTTTCTGTTCTTTCGTGCAATTTATTTTTGGCACTTTCTGTAGCATAGACTCCAACAACACCGACCCATCGTGATGTTGCACCTACGTCCCAACAGCCTCTCATTGAGGGGCATTAACCGACCCAGATTGGCATTCCGGGTACATCCCAACAGGTCCTAAATATACACCTTGCCCCGCCCCAACCTTCCTCTACAAATCATGATGGTGGCACCACACACACCGCCACGTCTTCTCAACCTGGATCATCTCGATCCCGTGACAATGGACGTGAAGGCGAATTACCGAAAGATACGGTTGAATCAAGAGGAGAGTTAAGATAGCTAATTGATACGGTATTGAGGGTATATCATGAGACTCGACAGTTTGTGGAACAAAAGGTAGATTTTCTTAGAACATAAATCGAGGAGCTTAAAAACGAACACCGGAAGGAGATCCGGGAGATGAGGGACGAAGTTAACCAAAAGATGGACAAGATATCTATATTAATATTTCAGAGTAAAAAACCGCAAATTAACCCGTTTCTGGATAAATGACCCAACCCAAACCCGGAAATTAATAAAATAAAAGCCATGTTGGGAAATTAATAAAACAAAAGTCACATTCTAAACACTCACACATTTTCTTATCCACGTTTGGGAGTATATTAAAAAATAAAAAAATAAAACTATTTCACACCATTTCTAACCCATGTTTGGGAGTATATTAAAAAAACAAAAAAAACAAAAAAAAAACTAAACATTCACATTACTCCACTCTTCCACGTCTGGGAATTTTATTTATAAAAAAATAAATACAGAAACCGAATTACACATATTAAATCTAGATACATAAATCCACCTCCTCCACTCCTCCACTCCTCCTCTCCTCCTCTTACATAACTACCTTGCACATATCACAACGTTTTATTCCCCATTTATTCTCATATAGATATTGATATAGATAAATCCACCTCCTCCACTCCTCCACTCCTCCTCATACATAACTACCTTGCACGTATCACGACTTTTTATTCCCCATTTATTCTCATCTTCAGCATTATTTCTCAGCAGTCATCAGCATTCCTTCACCCTTTATTCTCATCTTCACCATTTTTTCGCACCACTCATCAGCATTCATTCACCCTGCAGCAACCCTCACCATAGTCGACTTCAACGCATACCCTCCTACAACACTACCAAAGTAAAATCAAAGTAAGTAAAATTCATAAATGACACACATTTTTCCATACACAAAAAACATGCTCGCTGAAGAAGTTTTAATTTTGATGTTTCTTATTTACTGAGTAGAAGAGTTTTGGTGTTTCTTATTCTACCTGATGTCCTAATAAGGCTGTGTTTCTGCCTATTTTGCAGACTGTATGTGCGTGTTCCTATTTTGCAGATTGACCAAATTCATTCCTATCTCATTGAATTGCAGTAAATAGTCTAGGTACACAATTATATTATTCTTATTTTTTGAGTAGAAGAGTTTTGGTGTTTCTTATTCTACATAAATACAGTATGTTAACAAAGAATTATCACTTTGAAACACTTTATTTATGTAAACATGAGTATAAAGTCATATCTTTTCGTCATATTTATCTTCATTAACGAATTTAACCTTTATAAAAGATAACACACGGATAATATACTTCATAATTATTCTTTTATCAATAAACATATAATAATTACCTTACCATGGTAAACATTTTATCAGAAACAGAATATATATAACATTCATATAGTCATTCTTATTACAGTCTAATAGCACCAAGCAAAGTAACCTAACAACATGACATTTAAAAACATAGACCAAGTTCACATTACAAACCAACCACAATAACAACAACACTAATGGTCGACAAACACATCAAGATTAACAAATACATAAAGATTTCGATTAGTCACAAAATCATTCAGATTAAGTCTTAATCGATCGTATTGATTGAGATCTAAACAAGGCATTTCACGAGAGACATTCCGATTTAAAGATTAGACCCTTAGCATGCATTAAGCGATTAACTATATTAATCAATTAAAGAGCACATCTTTAACATAGATTTTTCAGAATTAGCAAGTACACATTTCGGTTAAGTAAAATTTCGATTTAATGACTAAATCAATATTTCAGCCTTCAAAAAGAACATGCAGTCCAGATTTAAAACTAAATCAAATATTACGCATTGATCTGAAGCATGCAATTCAATTAAGCTTTCTAATCACTGAAATAGAAAATCTTTGGCACTCTGATAAGACAGAAACGGTAAATCAAAACTAAACTTCCCTGAAATGGAAACTAAGACTTCACGGGATGCTTTGTTGATGTTAATCGAATATCATTTTTCTTCATCGGCCTCAGCTTTCTACAAAGATTCTTTAGATTAAAACGACATTCTACCTTCACGGATCCGAGCCAAAAGTCCAGGAGTTGCAGAAGAGCAGAGAGACTAAAGCACAAAACTTTTCTTCAGAAAAACGTTTCAGAGCCATTTCGGGTTACAGACAGACATACAACAAAAAGGATCTTCATTTCAATTCAGATGAAAAAAGCAACGAACAAGGAGGACAAAGATCTTGGATAAAGTAGTTTGGTTATATGGAAAGGAAGAAGTCTTTATCTGTAAACAATAAAGAAGATATATGGTTTTTCTGTAAATAAAAAGGAGAGGGACGGTTCATTGTCAGATAATGTGGAGGTGGACTACTTCTTAGAAACTTCTAGGTAGAGAATAAAAAAGGGAGGGGCGGCAGAAATTATTTGATAAGAAAGAAATAGGGCTTGAAGGCTACCAGCTGGGCCGGGAATAAATGTTTTGGGCCTTTTTTTAATTAACTAACCTAGTTCGGCCCAGCATACAATAATTTATAAAACCTTAAATATGTAATTAATAATTATTTAACTATCCACTTTAATTAATTTACTAATTTAGATAATTAAAAATATTTACTAATTTATTATTTAACTAATTACAAAAACTTACAAATTTTATTAATAAAAAAACTTAGACAATGAATTAATAAAACAACTTAAATAATTAATTTGTAAACTTCAATATTAATTGCACATTTATGATAGGTTACATTTTTCTTTTTATTATTGCACAAATTAAATTTATTATATGTTTTTATGAATAATATCATTTTTTTTATATGTTAGTTTCTTTAAACACAACCTTATTTCATAACATATTATTTTTCTTCGATGTTTAACACACAACCTTTCTTTTTTACCATTTACAAAAATCATTAAAATCTGATATTTTGACCATTTACGAAAATTATTTTAAAAAAAGTGATATCATGATCTAAATCATTTGACACACTTATCAAGTTAAAGTCATAATGTGACACACTTATCAAGTTAAAATTCAGTTCATCAATTTATATTATAAAAATTATAGTAATTAAATTCATATAATATTTAATTAAGTTATTTCATTATTTAATAAAATATGGTTAATTACTACAATCAACTATATTCACCGAAATCACATGTTTTACGAGGCATACACGCATTGTAAGAACGATGTGATTGATGTTGATGGCTACATTTATTGCTATGTTTGCAATAAGCAAGTGACTCCCATCATGCGGTACATATACATTATTACACTCAACACCATCTCACATTCATTGTTCTCTCCTAATATGTTCACTTTTTTTAGCTACTGTGTTCGTGTTGATATTATGGACCAAAGCGATCGAAACCACTACCCTTCGCTTGCCTGACGGAAGTGCCGACTATATGCTTCGTTCCCCCACTCAGTCTTTACATAATATGTTGACATTGATACTATTATCTCCACTTTTTATTTCAACACATATTTTCAATAATCATTTTTGGATTTTCATATTATTAAATTTTACACATTTACAGGGAGATGGTCATCGTACTTTCGAGGATCATTTGAAACGTTGAGAAGGAGCACGATACACGTTCATTGTACACGCTCCTACAACGCCACAGTATACAACACCACTACAAGTTGCTTATGTTTGGAAAGTAAATTGGTTTGATGCATGCACTCAGGCTTTCAAACGTAAACGTGAACAAAACAACACCTCATGTAAGACGTTTAATCTCCTTTATATATAGATTTTTGAATTTTTTTTTTCTCATTTTTCTTTCACATGCTCACATATTTTCTTTTACTTTTTTATTCCATGTGTTAAGTAAACTTTATTGAGATGATTGTTGTGCAATCTCACGTTCGCTTTTAAGTGAACCTACGCTACTTTTCACTCTCATAATTATGACAGATGTCTACACTTTTATATTTCATTGTAAATATTTCATTCATGCAATCTTTTTTTTTGGTTATTTTGTTTCATTTACATAGCTCTTCAATTACTACAATATCTATAAATTTCTACATACACATCTATCATTATAAATATTTCATTCATGACATTTTTTTTGTTTCACTTAAATAGCTCTTAAATTACTACAGTATCTACAAATTTCTACATACACTGATCGATTTTTCAAATATTACGTTTTCCGTGCATCGCACGGATTTCCTACTAGTTTGACTATATTACGCTAATGCACAATAATCAATACATACCGTAATTAATTATTTTGATATTATACCATAATTAATTATTTTGATACAATCACTGATCTAATATATCTTACAGAGAACTGGGGGGTCTAGTGAACCATCAATACGTCCGCATACACAACCGTTTGCAGCTGGTCCTGAACAAGTGCAACAACCAAATATTTTTCGGCCGGTTCACTCCGAACTACTGTATCAGCAAACGACCAATCCCACTGCCGACCATATTAATTCGATTATTTCCAGCATTGATGTAAGATAATATAGTTTTGAGTGAATATAATACTATACAGTATACATTTCTTCGTTTTGACAAAATACTGATTTTGCATAGTTACAGGAACACACGCGGGAAGCAGGCTTTTTTGGGGATTCATTCTTGTCGTTGTCGAGTTTCCCCGGATCATGGTATGAAGAACAGAAAGCAAGCAGAACCAGCACTTACAAATACATCTTCAATTCCTGGTTAGTTGTATGTAATTTAACTCATTTAAACTAATGAGATGTGTTATGTTTATTATTTTATGTAAATGTTTATTTCTGTTTCAGTTAGGGTGGAGGTTGGGCAGGAAAAACGGCATATGCATGAGGATGTTTCGCTCAACGCACTACAAGAAAACGTGTTTAAAGGGACAAACTTTAAAGGGACGACTTAATTTGTCGTCCCTTTAAATATCTTTATTGCCTTTAAATGAATTCAAACATAGCCAAAGTTTTGGGCGGATTTTTCGGAGGGAAACTTTAAAGGGACGACAATGTCGTCCCAAAAAACAAAATATTAACCCCACCGTGCCAGCTTGGATTTCCACGTGCACATAAGTATTTAAAGGGACGACAATGTCGTCCCATTAAACATTTTTCAGATAAAATATGATATATGAAAAAATATATAAGATTTTTGGTTTTTAGGGACGACAAATGTCGTCCCTTTAAAGGAAATTAAATGTTTTTCAGGAAATAATATGTGTATAAAAGAAATTATAAAAAAATTTGTTTGTAGGGACGACAAATGTCGTCCCTTTAAAGTCAATTAAATGTTTTTGAAATATAAAACGTTGTGTTAATAAATAAGATTCAGTTTTATATAAATGCTCATTTGAAGAGACGACAATGTCGTCCCTTTAAATAAAAACATTTTTTTAATATACATATTCTAATAAGCATTGCGTTAAAATATAAAATACATTATTTTTTATAAAAATTCCTTTATCGAACGATAATATACAGGTGATTCTGATAGTACTATCTACTATAGATCCTTGTTCGTTATCGAGTGATTGATTTGAATCTCGGGGTTTGTTATCTTTTCTTACAAATCATTCTGAAAGTACTATCTACTATAGAGCGTCAGTTCATTATCGAGCGAATGAGTTAGATCGTTATCGGTAAGGATAGATCGATTTGAATCTCGGTTTCGTTATCGAGCGAATGAGTCACATCGTTATCGATCATTGTGATAGTACTATCTACTATGCCTCGATGGATCGTTATCGAGCGAATGAGTTAAGAGTCGGGGATCGTTATTAAGAGATAGATTTGAATCTCGGGGTTTATTATCGAGCGAATGAGTTAGATCGTTATCGATCATTCTGATAGTACTATCTACTATAGCTCGATCGATCATTATCGAGCGAATGAGTTAACAATCGTGGTTCGTTATTGAGCGATCGATTTGAATCTCAGAGTTCGTTATCGAGCAATCGATTTGAATCTAAGGGTTCGTTATTGAGTGAATAAGTTAGATCGTTATCGTTATCGATCATTGTGATAGTAGTATTTACTATGGCTTGATCGATCGTTATCGAAGGAATGAGTTAAGAGTCGGGGTTCGTTATTGAATGATCGATTTGATTTTCGGGGTTCGTTATCGAGCAATCGATTTGAATCTAAGGGTTCGTTATCGATCGAATGAGTTAAATCGTTATCGATCATTGTGATAGTACTATCTACTATGTCTCGATGGATCGTTATCGAGCGAAGGAGTTAAGAGTCGGGGATCGTTATTAAGAAATCGATTTGAATCTCAGGGTTCGTTATCGAGCGAATGAGTTAGATCGTTATCGATCATTCTGATAGTACTATCTACTATAGCTCGATCGATCGTTATCGAGTGAAGGAGTTAAGAGTCGGGGATCGTTATTAAGAGATCGATTTGAATCTCGGGGTTTGTTATCGAGCGAATGAGTTAGATTGTTATCGATCATTGTGATAGTACTATCTACTATGTCTCGATGGATCATTATCGAGCGAAGGAGTTAAGAGTCGGGGATCGTTATTAAGAGATCGATTTGAATCTCAGGGTTCGTTATCGAGCGAATGAGTTAGATCGTTATCGATCATTCTGATAGTACTATCTACTATAGCTCGATCGATCGTTATCAAGCGAATGAGTTAACAATCGTGGTTTGTTATCGAGTGATCGATTTAAATCTCGGGGTTCGTTATCGAGCAATCGATTTGAATCTAAGGGTTCGCTATCGAGTGAATGAGTTAGATCGTTATCGTTATCGATCATTGTGATAGTAGTATCTACTATGGCTTGATCGATCGTTATCGAGCGAATGAGTTAAGAGTCGGGGTTCGTTATTGAATGATCGATTTAAATTTCGGGGTTCGTTATCGAGCGATCGATTTGAATCTAAGGGTTCGTTATCGAGCGAATGAGTTAAATCGTTATCGATCATTGTGATAGTACTATCTACTATGTCTCGATGGATCGTTATCGAGCGAAGGAGTTAAGAGTCGGGGATCGTTATTAAGAGATCGATTTGAATCTTGAGGTTCGTTATCGAGTGAATGAGTTAAATCGTTATCGATCATTCTGATAGTACTATCTACTATAGCTCGATCGATCGAAGGAGTTAAAAGTCGGGGATCGTTATTGATCGATTTGAATCTCGGGGTTCGTTATCGAGCGATTGAGTTAGATCGTTATCGATCATTGTGATAGTACTATCTACTATGTCTCGATGGATCGTTATCGAGTGAAGGAGTTAAGTGTCGGGGATCGTTATCGAGCGAATGAGCTAGATTGTTATCGATCATTCTGATAGTACTATCTACTATGGCTCGATCGATCGTTATCGAGCGAATGAGTTAGATAGTTATCGGTAAGGAGAGATTGATTTTAATCAAAAAAAAAGTAATATTAGAGTTCATAAAATTATTTTTTTATTAAAGTTTATTTAAAGGGACGACATTGTCGTCTCTTTAAACAAAAAGTGAAAAAATTTATGAAATTTTGTGGGGAAATTTGGCCGCCAAAACCTTTTTGGATTTTAATGGTACGACATGTCGTCCCATTAAAGTATGTGTCGTCCCATTAAATATCCCATATAATTTAATAATTTTATATAATTTTAAGGGTTTAATGGGACGACAATGTCGTCCTAACAAAGAAGCGTCGTCCCAAAAAACATGTTAACCTATTAAAATCTGCCCGACCCCCCTTTCTTCTTCCTCCTCCATTTTTCTTCTCTTGTCCGATTTTCTGCAATTAAAACCGCTCCAACCCGATTGAAACCTGCTCCCTCCGCCCATCCCCTCCTCCCCTCCTCCAGCCGCCCCTCCACTTTTCCTCCGGCAAGCAGCATCAACAAAGCAACAAAGCCCACTCTTCCTCCGACAGCCGCCGCAACAACACCTCTCCGCCGCCCCTCTCCTCAGCCACAGTTCCAGGTACATACATTTTAACTAGTGTGTAATTTTGATATATAGTTAACTAGTAGTGATAATTTTGATAGTTAACTAGTAGTGATATTTTTTTTGATAATTAACTAGTGTGTAGTGAGTGAATGGTGAGTGGTGTGTAGTGTAGTGTATTGATTGAGGCTTGATGGTGTATATGTCCATGTTTAGTGTATATGTTCATGTTCATGTTGAGATTGATTGAGGTTTGATAGTAGTGAGTATATGTGTTCATGTTGAGATTGATTGAGGCTTGATGGTGAGATTGATGTTTATGGTGAGATTTATTGGTGTAGAAGGACTTGGTTATAAATTTGGTATTTTTCGATTGTAGTAAACTTTGGTATTGTTGATTTGGTATAGTAGTTTTGAGAAGTTGGAATTTTTTTGTTGGTAGTAATGAAATTGTCCATATTGATGGTTTGATCGTGCATAAGGGTGTTGTTCCTACCCAAAATGGTATTGAAAATGACTCTGTTTCAGAGTCCATTGTTATTGGAAATATTGATCACACTTACACTTAAAGTGAAAGTGTTTTAAGTGTTAAAAGTCTTTGTTTCCTTGTTTGAAACATCTTAGTGTATAAAGCGTGTGATTGACTAGTATATGTGTGTGATTGACTTGAAACATATTTCGTCAAGTAGGAGTGTATTAAGTAGTGTATGAATCTTGGCCATGTATATGTGTTGGAAAAGTGTTGAAGAACATGATGATATGTCTAGCATGATGATGAAGAACATAAACTAGTTTTGTCTAACATTGAAGAACTATGAGTGGTAAGTGTTAAAGACTTAGTTTTATGAAATAGTATTAGTTTTTAATGAAAAAAAGTATACTATATTAAGCGACTAATAAAAAAAGTATACTCAAGATGAAAAAAAGTATACTAATGAAAGTAAGTACTACTGTAACTTTTTCTTGTGCCTTAAGTGAGATACTAACTTTTTCTTGTGCCTTAATGAAAAAAAGTATACTAATGAAACTAAGTATACTATATTAGTATGAGAACATCCCTTGAAATGGTATTAACACCTAACACATATGGTATTAACTTTTTCTTGTGCCTGATCATTGTGATACTAACTTTTTCTTGTGCCTTAATGAAAAAAAGTATACTAATGAAACTAAGTATACTATATTAGTATGAAAACATCCCTTGAAATGGTATTAACACCTAACACATATGGTACTAACTTTTTCTTGTGCCTTAAGTGAGATACTAACTTTTTCTTGTGCCTTAATGAAAAAAAGTATACTAATGAAACTAAGTATACTATATTGGTATGAGAACATCCCTTGAAATGGTATTAACACCTAATACATATGGTATTAACTTTTTCTTGTGTCTTAAGTGAGATACTAACTTAAGTTATTGTGGTATGTCAAGTTATTGTGTATCAGTGATTTCAAATGGAACTAGACAAGTCATGGTTGTATATTGACAGAATGAAACCTGAGTTTGATAAAGGGTTGAGTGAATTCATTGAATACGCACGGCAATTTCTTAACGATGAAGGTAAATGATGTAGAAACAGATGTTGATGAAAACGAAGAAAATGATGAAAACGATCTCGATCAAAATGAAAAGGATGACAGTAACGAGTATGCTTCAACGGATTGCGATGATGATAATAACTGTGTAGATGATGACATATACGACTCTATCCCACCAAACTATACAAGTGATGATGAATGATGCTATAAATCTAATGTTCTTTTAGTAAGTTCATTCAAATATACTTGAATTTAAAAATTATATAATACTAGCGCTTTACTTATACTACATCAACATAAATGTGTTCTTTATATCAATTTTTTATTATATTCAAATACTTGATCATATAGGTGAATGGCTTGCGCGGGATCGGCATGTGGTTCTCAACCACCGCACGAGCATCCATTTAGGCTACCGGGCCAATGCGAGGACAGTAATTAATTAACTTTCATTTTTTTGTCTAGTATGATTATTCTTATTTCGTTGAATTAACATTGACACCGATACTACAGATCATATAGCAGATAATGAGTATGAGGAATTCATACCATCACCTCCATCCCCGAAAAAGAAGCAGGGTGAATGTGGACCTGCAAAAGGTTTCACCGTCCAAGCCCTCAAGAGAAAGTTAGGGGGCTTGATTCCTCTTATATGGGATCCTAGATTTCCCAAAGTTCAAAAGGTATTGGGAAGATACGCAAAGGATTTTGAGTCCGAGACAGGGAAAGTCGTGAGGTCCCATGTTCTCTGTTACGTCCCGACCCCTGGCGAAAGGTGGAAGACCGACTTAAACAATTAATTTGGGAAGAACTTCGGGTACTTAGCTAATCAAATTTTTAACACTTTCAAATTGTAAGTTTCATTATATTAATTTAGAAACCAATCGTTTCATTTCTTGTGTTTTCAGGCATCGTTCTAACCCCTTGTGCCTATTCACCGCGATGCCGTGCTGAAAAGCGCCGGTACTTCATTCAGAAAATGGAAGGCTGATGAGAGATAAATTTATGATCATTATTATGACATTTCGCCCCAATATTGATACCATTTTGAGCATTATTGTATCAAATCAAGTCAAAATTACTAAGTTTTATTCAAATGTATAATTAGTAGTTATTATATAAATTATCGTATTTTTATAAGTTTTTATAAGTTTTTGCACCGGTTTTAGTGACCGGAGTGTCGTGTCTGTTTTACGCGGGTATTTTTTGTTTGTTTCTTTGCAGAATCCTAAGATGAACTGAAATCCCGAGTATCGACACTTTTTGAATTCAATTCAAGTCATTGGAAGGAAGTTATGAAGCGTCACTAGTTCAAGTGATCAACTAGTGGAAATCCCGTAAAAGACTCGACATACGAATGGCTCATCAAAAAGACGTTATCTGAAAAAGTGTTCTTAATGAAAGTTGAAGATCTTCATATAAGATTTCCAATGCAATTTAAATTATGAAGATTGGAGTTATACAACTTAAACAGTGATCAAGTGGCTAATCGATTTGGGTTAATAAAAATCCCGAAATAGCTTCGGAGGAACACGAGGTAATCAAGAAGGTGTTTTCTGGAGAAGAGTCCTTCATGAAAGTTGTAGAGTTTCTCGAGACCTTAATTTTGGCATTTCGTTTGCAATTTTTGGAGGTCTACAACTCAAGTTATGGCTATTTTATCGATAAGCGCCGCAATAGAAACGCCGGGAAAAGTGCAGATTTTTTCTCAACTTGATTTTAACCAACTTGATGGTGCATGTGAGGATTTATCATTACACCCACCATCTTCTTACCACTTGCTAGCATCTTCATCATTTTCCATCGCCATATATATGTATATATATATATATATATACATATCAACCTCCCCTATAAATACCTCCCCAATTCCATCAAAAATGCTTGCCCCATCTTGGCCACTCTTGGCCAAGATCTCTCTTCTCCACCTCCTCCCATTTCTTCCATTCCCCTCTTCTTCATCTTCGTTCTTCATCTCTTTTCTCGTTTTATTTTATTTTCGGGCCCGTATATACATATGTCTATGTATGTATATATGTTTTTATAAATAAAAGTAGTACTGTTGTAATGCTCGAGAGAATTACCGAGAAAGTTGTTATTTTCAGAGAATACGGCTTTGATTTGCACTTAACGGGTAATTTTATCAAGTTATTACTTTTGTTGTTTATTTATATATATATTATATCTATCACTATGTTAAACTAAAAATATGTCTAACCAAGATATGAATCAAAATAGTTAATCTTTTGGTAAAATGAATGATCGACTCGGTAATCATGATTAAAACTAATTATAATGAATCTTTTCTATTTTGCAACGTATTGATAATATATTCTCGAATGACGTAATCAATCATGATGAATACCACATATAACCTGGCGATGTCTTGACCGAGAAGTCAAGGATATGAGTAAAAATAGAAAAACCGGAGGGTAAAAATGGCCGTCTGATTAACGGAATCCTATTTCCTACCCGGGGGCAGATTTGTCCTAGAAAAACAAATCTTATTAACTTTGTACTCGAGATCTTAATAATGTTAAAATCACAGTTTAATTGAAACTACACCGTTTGTGTTAAATCAATCCGCTTGACAACCGGAGCCTCTTGAATAACATCGGCCGTCTCGACGAACGGAATAACCTCTTTTATCCGGGGTAGATTTGTACTGTACTGCTCGGACTAACTAAGATTAGCATGGGGCGATTGTGGACCTTGGATCGATGACGCTTGACATATGACAATTTCATACGCGCGTGTGAGTGAGGAGTTGTCTAGCTTAGGAGTACACCGATTCATATATAATTTACACCTTGAATAAAGGAAGATCTGTCTCATTTATTTCTACTAAAAGATATTGATTCAGTAAAGTATTCTTGGCTAGATCCAAAAATATATATATTATCTATTTTTATATTTATATATTTATTTACTGCTTTACTAACAATCTAACTACTAACATAATCTAACCCAGGAAAAAGTAAAAACTGCGACTTAGATCGAGTTAATAATAGCTTCTTGGTGTTTAACCCCACTTAAAAGAATTACCATGTTTTCCCTGAGGAATACGACCTGACTCACCAGACTAGCACTACAATTTGACCCGGTACACCGCCGGTTAGGATCAGATAGCCTAGGTAATGTCCGTCGCCTTTCTCTGGCGCCGTTTCCAAGGTTAGGTTTAGGTCATCAAGATTTTGGCGCCGTTGCCGGGAAAACGTCGCTAATTTCTTTCTTTGTGTCTAGAGTTACTACTTGTATTAGCTCAAAATTCTCGAGGATAAGTCAACACTCTTCTTATCACATTTCTTTTTTATTTTCCATTGGTATCTACCTTCTTTTAGTTACCAATTTTCTTCTTCTACCAATTTCGAGTTATTTTCTATTTTCGATAGTAGAAAGTAAACACGGTTCGTTTATTTTTGTTGGTACCTACCTATTGGTAAGATACCAATTTAAAAATAAAAAAAAATACACTCGGTAAATACCGAGTGGACCCGGTAATTACCGAGAGAAAAAAAAAATTGTGGTTTTTTTATCGATTTCGTGTTATTTTCTATTCGATATTTTCTATTCCACAAGAATTGTCAAATTGAGTTATGAAAACGGCCGAAATCAGTAATGAAACACCATCTGATTCAGGTTTTATCTATTTCAAGTTATTTTTCTATTTTTCGATAGTTGATGACCAGAAGTGGTAAGGCCCCACTCACTCCTTATAGGCCTGATTTAAACACTTACGAAAGGCAGTTAAGAGTAGGAGAGTAAACGCGGTCATATCATCAGGAAATCGACCAAGTATCATTTTCAAATCGAAATACGAGAATGATCAAACTAGTGATGAAACACCGAACGAGGGCTTGATCATGCCCAAGGAATATTAATAAATAAAATAAAAATAGAAATAATCGAATTGGAAGAAAGTTGGAAGGAACCAAGTTTGAAAGGGCCAATTCAAACCGAACCTTATCCACTCAACCCAAATTCATCTCGGTTCAACCAGATAAGGCAACACCATATCCAATGAATATTTTGAAGAAAAAGGTACAGAATGATGAAACACAGTCATTTGAGGAAGCTTTACCATATTCATCTAATGACAAGTGGTAAAGGAGGTATACATTCTATCCCTATTACAAAGATAAAGTTGGATAAAAGTATGTATGTTTTCTTGACGATTTTAGTAAAGGAGAAGTTTGGGAGTTAATCATGAGAGCGTTGTCTTTAACACTTACAATTCATTGAAATATCCATGCATTACACTAGAATCTTGTTCTTGTGTGTACACTTTGTGTTTTTTTTTTGTGGATTGTACTAACACGCAGTAATTGAAGAAGATGACTTCAAAGAATAATGTGAAAGCTCGCAAACCTAAAGCTCGAAAATCAAAGGAAAAGGTCAAGAATCGTTTGGATTGGTGGGAATTGTCTAACCTCTGTTGGAAACCAGTATTGAAGAAGGATGCGGTGCGTGAGGATGACCCACCACCAGTGCCTTAAAAACTGAAGCACGGTAAAGTCTGGCTATAGACTATAAATGTAGTCAATGACGGGTACTATCCTTCCCTTTTTACTCCTTAAGCATTTATTTTTAGTGGATTATGTGCTTAATTGTTACGTGCTTTTGTGAGTAATTGTTAGAAGTATTCCGTTTTGTTTAGTATATTATATTAGTTAATCCTTATCATTTTGGTCGAGCAAACGACGTTAACCAAAAGCGCTACCGGGAGGCAGCCCATAAAAATGTTAAATATAATAATTACTCATACTTTGGATGATACTTTGCGAATACTTCGGATTGATTTTCATTTTGTTTCACCAAGTCTCAGGATGAATGTTTGAATGTCATTAAAAAGGGAACGATTAGGTGGTTATCCGAAAATCCCGAGGGAGAACAAAGAGAAAATTCAAATGCGTCATTTCTTGGACTTATGTTGTTAGAACAATTTGAAATAACCCTTGAGGATCTGGGTATAAAAGACTCAGAGTTAATACTTTGTCACACATTTCATATCATGATCTAGTCTGTTATAAATTTCAAATAATGTGTGACATGTATTAGTTCAACTACTGTGGAATATTTTGTGTTTTAAATCAATAAAAGTTTATGTGGTGTGTTTATCTACCCTTTTGCATTACACTGTCACACTCCACACACTTTTATTTCATTTGCACACACAACGGTCATAACTTTGACCCACCCACCCACCCTTTTTTATCATCCGAGTATTTGTTTTGACTTATTTTAGTGCACCATTGCTTTCCCAACAACTTATTTACACTCACTTTACATTGAGGACAATGTAAGTTCGTAAGTGGGGAGTGGAGTCGTTGGTCTAGCAATGGAATTAATGTTTATTTTGTATCAATAAATCCCTTAGTTTTTTATTTTTCGAGCATTATTTAGTTGATTAAAATAAATTGTATAAGGTATATATTTCATGGATTTGAAGATATAATGATCAATTTGGATATGTATAACCAACGTGAACCGTAAGTGCATTGTAATTCCAAATATATTTGTGTAACATGAATTCCTTCACGTAAGCCTTTGATATTGAAACGAAAATTTTAAATCAGTATCCATTCAAAGATCCTAGTGGTTATTCTATAGATAATTGCAAAGAACTTAGTACCTAACTTTTGAATGTGTACTGTGAATATCTCGAAGGTTTGAATGTGATAGGAAGGATATAAGTTAAAGAAGAATACCAAATTAAGATGAACTATCTATATGTCGGTTGTAGCTACCAATGATTTGAGTCACGAGAGGCGTTGTCACTAAACGCCCTATATCACTATGAGGTTTAAAAGCTCCCATCGCTGATGATAGTAGTCCGGCTAGGGTGTTATCACGAAACGCCCTATTTTGGGAATGAAGGCATATGCTACACATGTGAAATTAAGTTCATCAAAAGAAAAAAATTTAAAAAATAAAAATAAAAATAAAAAAAAAAAATAAAAAATAAAAATTTTAAGCGTGGTTGAAAACTTAGCTATCTTCTCGACTATCCCCAAAGATAAACTGAATGATATGCTTTAGGGATTATCCTAATAAGTACACGGGAGAACTTTGTGTGGAACTGTTCCTGCTTATACCTAGGAAAGTCATTAGGGCTGTCTGAATGGATATTTGTGCGTTTGCTTGAATTATTCAAAAGAGGATTGTGGAAATTGAAAAGGCTTGTCACACACACACTCTGTTATACATTTATATTGAGGTTAACGCCTGGTTGTAATTCTAATGGTTGTATTATCTAGTTGTCCCTTATATCTTCTATCTTCATGAATTTATCTCTCATTCATTTTGTTTTATCGCTTGTTTTGCTCGAGGACGACCAAAAGCTAAGTAGGGGGTTGTGATGAGAGATAAATTTATGATCATTATTATGACATTTCGCCCCAATATTGATAACATTTTGAGCATTATTGTATCAAATCAAGTCAAAATTACTAAGTTTTATTCAAATGTATAATTAGTAGTTATTATATAAATTATCGTATTTTTATAAGTTTTTATAAGTTTTTGCACCGGTTTTAGTGACCGGAGTGTCGTGTCTGTTTTACGCGGGTATTTTCTGTTTGTTTCTTTGCAGAATCCTAAGATGAACTGAAATCCCGAGTATCGACACTTTTTGAAGTCAATTCAAGTCATTGGAAGGAAGTTATGAAGCGTCACTAGTTCAAGTGATCAACTAGTGGAAATCCCGTAAAAGACTCGACATACGAATGACTCATCAAAAAGACGTTATCTGAAAAAGTGTTCTTAATGAAAGTTGAAGATCTTCATATAATATTTCCAATGCAATTTAAATTATGAAGATTGGAGTTATACAACTTAAACAGTGATCAAGTGGCTAATCGATTTGGGTTAATAAAAATCCCGAAATAGCTTCGGAGGAACACGAGGTAATCAAGAAGGCGTTTTCTGGAGAAGAGTCCTTCATGAAAGTTGTAGAGTTTCTCGAGACCTTAATTTTGGCATTTCGTTTGCAATTTTTGGAGGTCTACAACTCAAGTTATGGCTATTTTATCGATAAGCGCCACAATAGAAACATGGGAAAAGTGCAGATTTTTTCTCAACTTGATTTTAACCAACTTGATGGTGCATGTGAGGATTTATCATTACACCCACCATCTTCTTACCACTTGCTAGCATCTTCATCATTTTCCATCGCATATATATATATATATATATATATATATATATATATATATATATATATATATATATATATATATATATATATATATATATATATATATGTATATATACTCCCTATAAATACCTCCCAATTCCATCAAAAATGCTTGCCCCATCTTGGCCACTCTTGGCCAAGATCTCTCTTCTCCACCTCCTCCCATTTCTTCCATTCCCTCTTCTTCATCTTCGTTCTTCATCTCTTTTCTCGTTTTATTTTATTTTCTACCGTATATACATATGTCTATGTATGTATATATGTTTTTATAAATAAAAGTAATGATTGTTGTAATGCTCAAGAGAGAATTACCGAGAAAGTTGTTATTTTCAGAGAATACGGCTTTGATTTGCACTTAACGGGTAATTTTATCAAGTTATTACTTTTGTTGTTTATTTATATATATATTATATATATCACTATGTTAAACTAAAAATATGTCTAGCCAAGATATGAATCAATTAGTTAATCTTTTGGTAAAATGAATGATCGACTCGTAATCATGATTAAAACTAATTATAATGAATCTTTTTCTATTTTGCAACGTATTGATAATATATTCGAATGACGTAATCAATCATGATGAATACCACATATAACTCCTGGCGATGTAATCGACCTGAGAAGTCAGGATATGAGTAAAAATAGAAAAACCGGAGGGTAAAATGGCCGTCTGATTAACGGAATCCTATTTCCTACTCGGGGCGATTTGTCCTAGAAAAACAAATCTTATTAACTTTGTACTCGAGATCTTAATAATGTTAAAATCACAGTTTAATTGAAACTACACCGCTTGTGTTAAATCAATCCGCTTGACAACCGGAGCCTCTTGAATAACATCGGCCGTCCTGACGAACGGAATAACCTCTTTTATCCGGGGTAGATTTGTACTCGGTACTGCTCGCACTAACTAAGATTAGCATGGGGCGGTTGTGGACCTTGGATCGATGACGTTTGACATATGACAATTTCATACGCTCGTGTGAGGAGTTGTCTAGCTAGCTTAGAGTACACCGATTCATATATAATTTACACCTTGAATAAAGGAAGATCTGTCTCATTTATTTCTACTAAAAGATATTGATTCAAGAAAGTATTCTTGGCTAGATCCAAAAATATATATATTATCTATTTTTATATTTATATATTTATTTATTCTTGCTTTTACTAACAATCTAACTACTAACATAATTTAACCCAGAAAAGTAAAAGCTGCGACTTAGATCGAAGTTAATAATAGCTTCTTGATGTTTAACCCCACTTAAAAGAATTACCATGTTTTCCCGAAATAAATACGACCGACTCACCGACTAGCACTACAATTTGACCCGGCACACCGCCGGTTAGGATCTCAGATAGCCTAGGTAATGTCCGTCGACTTTCGGGCGCCGTTTCCAAGGTTAGGTTTAGGTCTGTCAAAGGCTAGACTAAGGGAGGATGTAGATGAACACAACAACAAGAGGTTGCCAGGGCCTTGTCCCCGACCCAGGGTTGTGTTTTCACAGCAACAATGGGAAGTGTTTCTCCGCCACCTTAGTAGTGCTGCTTTTAAGGTAAAGCTTTTATTCCATTACATGTGTTACGTAGCTTCGATTACTATTACTTGTTACTGCTTATATATAATACAAAAGTACTATTTTTTTGCAGAAAAGACTGATCAAAATAAGAAAAATCGCGCCGGGAGTAAATATGTAGGCCGCCAAGGACGAACGCCTATGGCCGTAGTTCGATGGGATAGGTTAAGAAGGGTAAGTATTAGGAAATAAATCCCTATCACTTCATTTGTTTGAATTTTCATAACTAATACTTTTGTTTTTTTCAAGGGTAATGTGAGTCTGAGTGAAGATCCTTTGGGGCGTGATCCTATCCATGTATGGGCGAGCAAGCATAAGAATGTTGACGGTTCGCTTCTAACAAAGTTGATGTGGAGGTCGCGCACGTAAGTGATATCCGTTGTATATATTTCAATTCAATACGCTCACATTTTCCTTTTCCTTAACTTAATCGCCAACGATATATGTTGTCTTTGAGGAAATTTGGAGGAATGGCGTGCTATGATTGCACCAGTCGACCGATGACTTTTGAAGATGAGGAGGCAATCTTTCAGGGGGCCTTAGGAACTAGGCGAGATTATTTGATTGGCCTTGGCCCTACGCAATCTTCCTCCATATCCAATTCATCACAATCGGCCCAGTCTTCAGCATCGTCATCATCTTAATTACCACCAAGAATGCAATATGCAGATTGAAGAACTTAGAAAGTCTTATGACCAGTTGGTGAAGTTAACCAAAAAACAAGAGAAGAGAAACAAAAAACAAGGGGCTCTTCTCAAATTATTGCTGACTAATCTTAAGGCTAAGGAACCGGATATGCAAATAAAGGTTAGCTCATCATCTTCCGATGAAGATGAAGACGATTCTGAAGATGATTCTCAAGTTGATCTTGACGATGATGCGTAGACATTCTAGAGGAAACTATTCTTACTTTTGGAAACATTGCACAACTTTGTATTTTACGTAACATTTTTTGTTTATACATTTTTTTTGTTATGAATCCCCGCTTATAAACACATCTGTTATTGATTTTGAAAAAAACAGGATTGGATTGATGTAAATAGCATGGGAGGCCATGTGAAAACAAAACAAATATTTTAAAAATATATATTTAAAGGGACGACATGTCGTCTCTTTAAATATATTTCTGGAAACTTTATAAAATTATTTTTTTCCCAAATATATTTTAAGGGACGACATGTGTTGTCCCTTTAAATGTTTTCTCTAAAAAAATTTGTTTTTTCGTATTAAATTTTATTATCAAAATTAAATGTATAATCTTTTAAGGGACGACATTGTCGTCCCAAAAGACATTTTTATAAAATAAAAAAAAAATTTACCTAATAATAAATTTTTTTGTGAAATTAAATAAATCATGTTTCAAATAATGTCATGTCATCACGTTGAATTTTCTTAGAAAAGTTCGTGCAACGTCAGCATTTTTTTAAATGGACTAGTTTGTCGTCCCTTCAAATATGTCAGTTGTTTAAAAGGACAAAGTAGAAGGGACGGATTTATAACGACGACGTGTTGTCCCTTTAAACATTTATTGGGACGATAATGCCTTTAAAGGGACGACAAAATGTCGTCCCTTTAAACCAGTTTTTTGGTAGTGACGCCCCACAGGCTAAAAAAACAGAAAAGGTCGAAACCAAAAGGGAAGGGTAAAGGAAATGAAATGTTATATGATGTTGATTTGTACCGGGCACTGATTGAGTGGATGCAATCTGAAAATCCTGGTATGAAAACTGTCCCAAAGATATCATTCGATGAATCCTATGTTGTTTTAGCAGACGTGAATTGGTTTGAAGGGATATTGAAGCACGAGGGAGACTTAGAGCCGACGTAAGATATTTTGCTTTTAATATATATGGTTTATTTTAATTACTTAGGTACAACAATGACATATTTTTCTGTTTCATACATCACATTGATTGCTACTTCCACCTACTAAAGCGGAGGATGACGGCTCATCCGCAAGTATTTAATGTCAATTTTATGTTGTTGTATGCCAGTTCAATGACAGAAGAGGTATGGGAGGATGACGTGATGCCCGAGCAGTTGATATATATCCCATTCTAGCATCAAAACACCAAAGCCTATACATGTTGGTGGATCACTGCAAAACATTGGATCGCCGTGGAGATGTCAGTCAAGGATTGGACGATGTACGTGTATGATTGCTTCATTGACACAGTGTAAATTAATGGAGATGTCCTTGACCTGAAGCTTTGGGCACGTCGTATGCGGCTAGTGATGGAATCATTCCCTGATTTTAAGAGTTATTTGAAAATGGTGGATCCTTTGTGTTATAACAGGATAGGGAATCCAGATGCAAGATAGATAAATTGACAGATGCAATCTAACATAAACAATCACACAGAGAACAGAAACAAGAAGAACACAAGGATTTAAAGTGGTTTCCGGCGTTGTGCCGACTACTCCATGGACAGAAAAGAGATATTTTATTATGCACTGAAATCCAGACGGATTACACACATTACAACGACCAATACAGTTGCTATTTATAGGCACAGATCCCTAAACCCTAACCGCCAAGAATCTTTGTCAGATTTCCATAAATGCCCAGATGTTGTGTCACTCTCATCGACACAACTCACGATCATTGCCTGTCAGAGAACTCACCAGATTTAACACTTCAAGAAACTTGGTAAGTCTTACGACAGAACTGAATGTCTCTGCAGACTTCACCATGCTGATACACACAGACTTGAATACACTTATCAGCTGCCCATCACTCAGCTGACTTCCAGATTAGTTCCACCAGACGTAGAGTTTAAAGTCACTTTGCTGACAAATCTCCACCTTGACTTGAACTCTCATTCACAATCAACCAGATTGCATAAATAGATGTACGTGTACCAGATGCATTCGTCAATGCCGATGTACTGCACAGCATTACTCAATCGAATCCACTCAACTGGCCTACCTCACCGAGCTTCCAGATTTCCAGATTATAAGCTGTGAATATTCAGCAAGGCCAGACACAACTGAAACTTGCTCTGCTGAACTGGTTTAGTGAACATATCAGCAGGGTTCTCCTTGGTGCTAATCTTCTTCACTACAACCCTCCTCTCATTCCTTAGAAAATGATACCTCACATCAATATGCTTAGTTCTCTCATGATGAACCTGATTCTTAGCTAGACAAATAGCACTCAAATTGTCACATAAATCTCTGCTTGATCGTGATGTAGCCCCAAATCACTGACTAGCCCTTTCAACCAGATACCCTCCTTGGCTGCTTAAGAAAAAGCCATATATTTTGCCTCAGTAATTGATAAAGCCACTATTTCCTGAAGAGTTGCTTTCCAGCTGACAACTGAATTCCCCAATGTGAAAACATAACCAGTCATTGATTTTCATCGTCACATCACCAAGATAATCGGCATCACAAGATATCCGTGAATGTGATCGACTTGAGTATCACCTCCATAAATGAGACCAACATCACCACACTTCTAAGGTATATGAACATTCTTTTCACAGCTTTCCAGTGTTCCTTTCCATGTTGAGCCAATTAAACTCGCCGACAACACCGATCGCTCGAGCGATCAAAGCTAGTAGCACGTCATGGCATACATCAGATTACCAACTTCACTAGCATAGGGAACTTTTAACATATACTCCTTCTCCTCTGCTGATTGTGAAGCATAAGCAGACAAATGAACATTTGATGCCATAGGAGTATCTATTGGTTTTACAGCAGACATGCCAAATCTGACCAATATCTTCTGTATATAACCCTGCCGAGACGAGAATAGCTTCTTCTGACTCCTATCTCTCCAGATCTCCATCCCCAAAATCTTTTTGGCTGCACCCAAGTCTTTCATTTCAAATTCAGCACTGAGAAGGTTCTTAAGATTTTAAACATCAGACTTCTTTTCGGTAGCTATCAACATATCATCCACATACAGGACAAGATAGATATTTGATCCATCCTTCAGCTGACTGTGATATACACAACAATCATATGAATACATGTTATAACCCAGCTGGATCATGTAACTGTCAAACCATTTATACCACTATCTAGAAGCCTGCTTCAGTCCATATAAGGACCTCTTCAACTTACACACAAAATCTTCCTTATCTACCTCACCATGTAGAAAGACAATCCATATTTTGATTTCATTTCTTGATTCGTCAATGTTGAGGGGTTTTTTTATTTTTATTTTTATTTTTATTTTTTATTTTTATCTTTTGACTAGTTTGTCATATACACATTTTCTTGAAAAACTAACAAAATATCCAGTACCCATCCATTCTCCATTCACCCCACCTCTGATATTCACTTGATTAGTGATACATCCACTACTCTTTCAACCACAACATCTTACACAACACAATCAACACCACATATTCTGTTGGGACCCACCATAAAAAATAATTGATCATTTTAATCAAGAACGTTCACATATGTAGTGGTTTGTGCACTACACACAAGTGTAGTGCATATATCATTTTCCTATTCACTTTACCGTCAGCGCGCTGCATGGAAAAACACAACAAATTAACACGGGATTTGAACTATATATGTAGCAATACATAATCAATGGTTATTAACATTTAAAGGGTTTAATTAATATGACTCACACTTTGTGACTAGGGATGGCAATGGGTACGGGTGGGCGCGGGTTTTGTTATATCCATACCCTACCCATCAAATTTTTTTTCTACCCATACCCTACCCATTACCCATGCGGGTAGAAAATCTTTTACCCATGCCCTACCCACATGGATATCCACGGGTCAATGGATATCCATGGATATATAGTTCTGTTACAATTGAACTTCAAAAAATCATATAATAAAAAAATTTAACTAATAACGATTGACGTAAATACTCAACATCAAGTCTTAAAATATGTGTTGAATCCTTAGAAAGTGATATTTGAAAGTGCTTGTTCATTGTCCCTGTGTATCTAAATGTGTTGAATTCTTAGAACAAATGACGTGTAAATCCTACAAACTATTTTTTAGGGGGACAAACTATTAAATAAAAGAAATTCAATGTACTTCTGTGGATACAAACATATTAAAAGATCACAAAAATTCTTCAAGCATAAATTATATTCGGAAAATTATCACCGCATACTTATGAAATCGCAATTCCGGAAGAAACTGCTTTACTGAGGGAAAAATGTAGCCTTCGATTAAAATTTATATTCTTCGAAGCTGGATCATGCTTTTGTGATGTCACTGCTATTGGTTCCTTTATGATAAAAATGAAATTAAAACTACTACAGTTCTTGCCCTTGCCAACTGTAACTCTCTTATAGCTGCCTCCACTCCAAACCAAGTGACAATCCCAAATGACCCGATTGGCTTGAAATCGCAACTTAGAAGCCCATAAGACTCCAAACTTAATATGAGAATGACATTGCAAGATCTTAAATTAGAAGAAGACTTGAATTTTGCAATTATTCTCGATTTTGCATCGTGCAAAAGGTTAAATTTCTAAAATAAAAAGTAAAATCAGTAAATTTAGATTGAAGTTGCAATTCTTACCGAGTTCTTATTGCATCCTTATGCCGGGATAAATTCACCAAACCGTGTTTATCGACCGGCAATCATGATTTCTATCACCGGATCATCTACCTGTTAGCATCAAAATTGGTCCAACGATGAAGGAAAAAGGCTTTGATTATCATGTGAAACATACAAAATTGAAATTCATCCAAGGTGCAATCGAAATCCACTCTTACCTAAGCCCCATCGATGTTTGTATTTCTCTTGATCCATTTGTTGTGATAGTTGATCAAAGACAATTGGAGAAATGAAAATCGATAGAAAAAAAAAAAGATATTTGGTTAGCATGCCGCTTGAAATTTGGTGTGGAGAAATGGAAAGAAATACGTAGGAAAATCGAAAAAGTGTTTTGGTTATACTGAGATCATGGGATGTGGAGGAGTTTTAAGGAGCAGAGAGTGGGAGGTTTTTTGGTTCTTGATCGTGGGATAGAACGGGAAGGAGAGATGTCAGGCCATATGAGGGATAATGCGTCTGTTTTTCCTTGGGAAAAAACGGGTTTGGGTCGGGTCAATTGGCCAATTCCGGGTCAATTGACGGTTTTTTCCTTGAAAATATATCCTACTATATAATAAAAAGACAAGGGGGGTTTGATATTGAGCTGACACGTGTCACTGTGCTATTGGCCCAGATTTTCTATGTTTTTTTTTTTTTTGGTCCCCCATCTTTTTCCTCCATCTGTATCATCACAAGAAAAGAGGGAGAAACTTCCTCACCTGCCCTGCCCACATCATATCACTTCTCTTCTGAGGAACGGGTCCATAGTCCATCATCAAAAGCAAAATCTTTCGTGCTGAAGCTTCCAAGAAATAATTCGTACAAGAATTTGTGGCTTCCAGATATTCACATCAAAAGTCCATTAATTATGTTGATAATTTCAGGCTCTCTTGGTTTTTTCCATCTTTTTTCCCATTTAGAGCTTCAGAGGCTGTGATGATATTGGCTTCTTTCAAGAGCCGATTGATTCAAGCAATTGAAAATATACAACACATGTCTTGGCGAGGCAATACCCAGATGGTTTATGAGCCTCTAGCTTCATTAGCAACTGGGTTTTTGCAGCCATGGTGTTTGTTTATCTTTGCTTGCATAATCATAGATTTGAGCCTTATTTCTTAATATTTTTGGGAAATATATTAAACCAAAGTTCGTCTCCATCGATTGATGGTAGCATTTTCCCATTGCATTATCGACATTTTTGCTTTGAATACCCAATAAAATTTTCTGTTTCCTGCTATTTGTTATTTTCCTAGGACTCTTACCGGTTTCCTAATTTTTTTTTGCAATACTTAATTCAAAGTTACCATTTTAGTAAATTTGGATGGTTAGTGTTAATTTTAACTTCTGCATTTTTAGGTTTGGGGTTATATAAGATTTTTCTCCTCAAATAGCTTTATATAAATACCATTGATTTCTTTTTGCTTTTGTTTCTTCATGTTTCCAGGAAATTTAAGAAGCGTTGGTGGTTGATTTGTTGGTGCATGTGTGTTCAGCGACAAAATGTAGGTAATATTCTTCTCTTTAGCCCTTTTCTTTTTTCCTCCGCGATTCCTCGTAGTTGAAGACTTGAAGTTAAATGCTTGTCAATAGTAGCTCGGAGACTCGAAGTAAAGAAAGGAGTGTTTATGCATTATGCGAGTGTATCATCCGCTTGTTTGTGGTTTTTTCCTCTCCGGGTTTTTGCTCTTTTTTGCTATGTAAGTTATGCTAATATGTGAAAGTTGTGCTCTTACGTGAGTTGAAGTTGGTATTATCGTACCTTACTTTTGTACGCATATGATCTTTCTTATAAAATTGCATAAAACAATTTTAATTCATTTTGTTCTTCAAAGATTTCTTGTACTTCTTCGTGTTCTTGAAGAATTTGTTTTAATTTTGTTCATTCATTTCTTTGAAATAATGAAATTTCACTCCCACATGTAATGTATAGTTTGAACCATTATCCGAATTAATTTTGTTCATACATTTGTTGTTTTCCAGTTTTCATTTTTCATTTGTTGTGAGAACTTCATTATTAACCTCCTAGCTGCAAATTAGGCGCCTTTAATGTCACTAGCAAGTTTTTACTTTGGCACCACACCAGTAGACTTTTCAAATGTTGATTCTAAAACTGAAATATGACTTTCATTTTGGTATTGGAAAGGTAGGTTTTATGTGTATACCTTCTCTATTATCATCTGCAACAAGCACAATGAAGACATACATACAAAGGGGAACCAACGTTAATGCCTAGAAAACAAAAGATGAATCACCTATTATTTCCTCATTGGCCTTTAAGTGATGAATGATTTTTGAAAATGTGCTATTGAATATAAAAAAAAGGGGTTGAATGCTATTACTCTATGAAAACATTGGCTAATTTTGTGTATATAGAGTAATATTGAAAAATATGAATAACATCTCTGATGGTTCTTGCGTTGGCAGAGGTATATAAGGTATAGTTTATCTTTGTTCCTTATTCGCATAATTAGGGTGTATAGGGGTGGGGTGCTTTATAGTTTATACTGATTCAAGGATAAGCAAATACGCTCCCACTTTTGTTGGGAAATCACATGTATGTTGTCGTGGTTACTTGAGACATCCCTTTGACACCTTGGTCGATCAAGACCGCCCAGCTTTGTAGTTAATAAGAATGTGAACATGTAACATTTCTCTACCAGTCTATGAAGGATAGCAGCTAGAATTACCGCCTACTAAAATCGTGGTCGCTTTCTATGATATTTCATGTCTGCGATGTTTGGAATTTCTGCCTATAAAGGCCTTTAATCATTCTTAGTAGGAAAAAATGATCACTATATAAGACAATAATGGGCAGCCAACTCGGTGCATGGGATATCACCCATTCGAAATGAAAATGGACTTTCTTGGTTGAGGTGGTTGAGAAACATGATAAAAAGACCCGATCATGTGAGTCGACTCCAACTCAGTCCAGTTTTAGAAACTAACCTTTTACCAACATGAAGGTAAAGGCTCATATTTTACATAAGTATTAATGTATTATGTTACGATCCAAACTTTCATGGTTATTATGAATAAAATTTCACGGTTATTATTAATAAAATTTTACACTTTTATTAATAGTAAATATGCTACAGTTTTAAGAATGGCTACTTTTCTAAAGTAAAAAAAGGTGGCGGTTGTTGTTTTCGAAGACAATATTGATAATCAGAATGCATACCGATCAAGGTCTACCCAGGTCATCAAATACCAATGTTCTTAATCCACCAAATTCAAATACCAGCCTTAAGTGCATTGGAATAAGTTAGGAACATTGTTATTTATTGTTACATTAGAATGCTATTACTCTAGAGGTTTTTCTGCCCTTTGCATGTGGTCATCATTCCATTTGCACTGTAATGGTACATAAATGATAGGTATAAGATATTTGTAGTTGTTTATTAGAAATTGACTTTCCCATTATATGGCTTCATATAAATCCCCACAGTCCCTACTAATCTTTCGGGGCTAACTTATTATTTTCCGCCTCGTGCATGCAAAAAACTTATGTAAATTAAGAGGCGCTTAAAGTTGGATTCGGTTATACTTTTAACTGTTCTTTTACTTCCATGTATAGATTCATGTGTTTTTTATGTGTACTTCTATGCATTTTTAGGTTACAACCCTTTATTGCACCCTGTTTACACGATTCTACATTTCAAAATGTCGTTAATAATGGTTTTGTGATATGCGCTCGCTAAATATTGATGTTACACTTTGAATGCAGTACATCCAATGCCTTAAACCCTTATATCGCCATTTACCCATTCCGATGTGTACATCCTTGATATAAAAATCAATGCTTACTTCATTAACAACCCACCATGTAGATGAGCAAGATATATATACCTGGATGTCATTATTTTATATTAAACCATTTGTTTTAACATGTGTGTTAAATGCCATGCACAGCTACTACAATTCATCAGTTTTTTTTTTATCTGGCTTTAATTATATAAGCACCAACACATGTTTGTCGCTTGGGACAAAGACCAATGCTTATTTCTTGCATAACCCACCACTCAATGAAGATCGCCCTTTAAAAGAATGGTAAACATGTTACATGTCAACATATTATGTTTTCTTTGTACAACAAGCAGTTTAATCTGTAAGAAATCTGACATCCAGGTATACTGCTCATTCAAAGGAAGGCACAACCCTTCTTGAAGTTCGTGCTTACACGGAGACATCTAGGAAATCATGCCTCTAGATCATGCTATTGCATCGATTGGAAATGTAGCTGAGTATCTAAAACACTTTACAGTTTATTGGTAAAGTTCAAACAATGCTTCACAAAATGTGTTGTTCAGGTTAAAACTGTTTGAACCGAGGGGAAACTAACTTATCTACCAACTCAAGATAAGATCTGGTTTGAAGCTTCTGAGAAGTGTTTCAGACCCTTAGAAGTTGATACAGATTGGAAGATTTGGTGCTCAGACTGTCAAGAACATACTAATCCGCCGCCTGTTGAAGCCATGCCACCCTCACCAAGTCTGCTCCCAACCACTCCATCCAAGAAGTGTAAGAGCAAGGATAAACAAATTTAAGATATGTTTACTCTGAATCTCATTCAGCCCATGTTTTTGAGAAATCCTCCCAAGAAAAACAATGGTTTCTTAGTTTAAGTAACGGTTTCATGTTAAATCATTAACACCCTTTGTGTTGGTTGTGTTAATGGTTTTTAACATGTACCTGCTGCTTTTGTAATCCCGTTCACAGTAACACCATTGGACTTGACTTAAGGTCTATCACAAAGTGAATGTTAATTAGTTGTAAGTCATTTCCTTAGGCTACTGTGTTCTTTTGCGTAATCTCGTGTATAAGCAAGCGTGTGCGAAACCAGTGTATTGTATTCTGCTGTAAATTATCCCCTATGTATCGAGGGTTGGATGCTTTCATCTCTCAAATGTCTACACTCTGTCTCCCTTCTTTTATATTTGGCCCAAGTTAAATGTCTTTAATAACATTCCCAAAACAAACATTCTTTCTGCATCAAAAAATCCCATGCAATAATAATGTTACATATATAACATTACGATTGAAACCATCTGCCCGCACCAAACATAGATTCCTTATACTGCGGTGGGCGTGATTAATCGCGCTGCACTGGCTCTAAGCCACTAGTAATAAGATATAGAAACTGCTGAGGTCTTACTTGTTGGGCTGACAAAAGGGTTATAGTATTTTGAGACCCAAAAGATTTCGGCCCATGTAAAGGCTGTCAATTGTTCTATAGTCCTCTAAAACCCTAAACCTGTTCTCTTCTCCATATATAGTTTCTCCAAAGCGTTTTTTTTTGGTGTACCGCTCCATTCATTCTTCTCATAAACTAAAACGCAAAAAGATGAGCATTCTCCCTGTCTGTGGACTCATATATTTCCTTTTTTTTGGTTGGAGTCAATACTTGTGAATCTATTCGTCTGAAACAGATTTCGATCACTTTTCATCTATCACTACTTCGTGATTTTTGTCTTCTTAGCTTAAATGTTTGTTTAATTTTAATAATTTTTATTAGTATAGAACTATAGATTCAGTGGCAGAATTCGCAACGATTTTCTTATAGAAACTGCTGTGTAAATTGTTAGTAATTTGGGGCTTTGAATATCTTACCCTTTTGCACTAGATTCAATTTGCTCCAGGGATAATCAGGTCCCTCAAATGGAAATTTATCACTCCATTCATCACTTTGTCAGCATTATTTGATTTACCTGTATTTTGCTGATCATACAGAGATGGAACAATTTTCTTTTGGAGTAATTTGAGGTCCCCTTTCTCAATTGAGGATTGGCATTTGACATCCTCGATTAGCTGGGCTCTTTCTATTTTTTTGGTTTAGTTTTATAAATAGCTTAAAAAAACTACATTTAAAATTTTGAAATGGTTTAATTTTTATTTGTTTTTGTTAATGATGACAAACTGTAAGGCTTGTTTCTCAAAACATTCGCAGTTGCCGCCTAAGAGCTTTCGCCTTCGCCAGGCTTGAGAGTTTATGCTGCTTTTATCCTTCCTTGGATGTCTGAAACAACTTCTTTCCCCAATTTTGGTTTTTTTTTTTCCTTCAATTTTTTTCATTAATGCCCACCCACTAATTGGTTTTATTAATTGTACATTTTTACTGTTCTATTTTTTTTTTTTGGGTTTATTTTCATTGATTCTGTCTCCATATGTATTGTTCAGCTTAAATTATACTTGTTGATGATGACAAACTGTAAGGCTTGTTTCTCTAAACATTCGCAGTGGCCGCCTAAGAGCTTTCGCCTTTCGCCAGGCTTGAGAGCTTGTGCTGTTTTTATCCTTCCTTGGATATCTGAAACAATTAACCATTTGTCTCTGCATTATTTTTTTTCACTTTTTGTTGTTTTCTTAATTCAATTTTTTCCTAAGTTTTTTTTTTCCCTTTTAAATTTAATGTTTGTTATGTATTTTGGATTCAATCTCAAGCCTCTTTTTTTTATTTTTATTTTTTATGTTTGTTGATATGTTTCTTGCAAGATCGGAGTTATCTTTTTTGATTCTTTACGTGGTAAAAAGACCTTTGATTACTACACGTGCTAAAGAACTCCGAAATTTAAACAAGGTGGTGTTTAAAGCCTTAATTTCAGATTATATATATCAATAGATTTTCGGTTACGCACACCTCCAGATTTTTTGCATTTAGTTTTGTTTTTTCTCTACATTTATTTTCTGATAAACTTTATCGGTGACACTATTGGATTATTTGGGGTTTAATTGTAATCATTTGGATATGTGTTTGTGTGGTTGTGCAATGATGATATATAATAATCCCAGCTCTATGAGGCCTTTCTTTGTGAGATGCCCAGGAGTATACACTTTTTTTTTTCTGAGCACAATCTTTCCCTTATTTATTTCTTTGGTTGATGCACATTTGGTGGGGAGTTTATTTTGACGTGAAGTGGCGGGTGAAACGGGTAGAATCATATAGTTTAAATACAGAATGAAACTGTGTGGTTGTGAGTGCTCCACATGTGTGGAGACACAACACAAGTATTTCCCCATTTGTCGGCCTTTAGATGAAGATCAAGTGTAGCAAACTATAATGTGTTTTTTTCTTAATAACAAACCTCTTTTTTTTAGGGGAAATTCTTTTCTAGTTATTTCATTTGCTCTGTAAACACATGTAGATTAATCTGGACCATACAGTTTCAAATCAAATTTAAATTGTGTTGTCTAGATTCATCCACATGTGGCTTAAAATGAGATATTCATTGGAATTGCTACCACTAAAATCGTCAATGGACTTTACAGTGTCTCTCTATGAGAATCGATGCTTGCTATTGTTGGTTTTATATTCTTAGCCCTCGAAATCAAACTCTTCACAACAACAGTCTTTTAGTCCTCAACAACAATTCTACAGACTTGGGACTCCAATTATGCCAACATGGAAAAGAAATACAAGAACAATAAGCAGTTAAATCATGTTTTTTTCGACGGCATCTCAGGGCATGGGAGCTTTGTCAAAATATCATTTTTGAGAAATGCCGTTTGTTGGACTACCACTCTATTGTCAAAATACGTTTCCGGCGTTTTTCACGTCTCCATTGTTTCCGGCAGCTTTCTAAATCATAATGGGCTTTTTTAACTCGATAGTGATTTCAGTCTTTAAAATCGCAATGGCATTAATGTGGCAGAGGTGAAGATCTGCGTTTTTCCGGCGAGAACCAAAATTGCCTTAAAGTGGTATATTGGCAAATAACATATAGAATGGATGGTATAGCACATATAATGGGTGGTATATTGAAAAAAAATCCCCTCAAGGTATAACTGTTAACTCAAGGTCTAACCGCTCAAATTCCAAACCTGAATTTGCCCACGATAAACTTTCTATGTAAATGAAGATGAAAAGGACTCGGTGCATTTATTGATAAACTTTCTATGTAAATGAAGATGAAAAGGAGATGATCTCGGTGCATTTATTTTTAATTTTAATGGTAGAATTGTTTATATTTTGTATTATTATTGAAGAAAAAATGTACCCTAATTTGAAATTAGCATGGGAGGGAGGCCATTTAAAAAAAGTAAATTTATTATTTTTATTTAAAGCAACGACACTTCATCCCAAAAAATAATATTATTTCATAAATAATTAATAAAACTAATTATTTTAAGTGACCACAACTCCACATGTCTTCTCAAAAGAGTGTTTTTAAATAACTAAATTCTAAAATATATATAATATCTAATAAAAACTATAAAAATTCTATTTAATGCGTGTGCTGTGGCAAAAATGTTTTCTTGTGTTTCTGCTTGAAAAGAAAGCGACGTCAAGTCGTCGTATGAAAGAAGATGCTTTCGGACGACGTGTTTTTTAAAGCGACGACAAAATATTGTCGCAAAAAACCATATTTCATGGAGTGTCATTGATTATTTGCCTAAAAAAAATATTTATTTTCATTGGAAAACAGAGCGTGTGATACAAGCATAAGATGCCCCTATTTTTCAGTTGGCAACGTGTTAAATAGACCGAAGCTGCAAATAAAAGACCCTATTTTTCAGTTGGCAACGTGTTAAATAGACCGAACGTGTTAAATAGACCGAAGCTGCAAATAAAAGACCCTATTTTTCAGTTGGCAACTAATTAAATAGACCGAAGCTGCAAATAAAAGATGAAAGATGAGAGATTGGTAAAACCAAACGAAAGAAAAATATTACTTTTTAATAAAAATAGAAGATAATTCTTCTTTGTAGAAATACTACAAATCGGTCAAATATAAAAGCTGGGATAGATTCGGTTCTGAATTAAATCAATATTAAACGAATGACGACCGTCAGATTGATTTGACACAATCTTACTTATTGTGTACCATAAAAAAACAATTAACCTGTAAAACCGGTCACCGGTCATCCTTTATAATAAATAAAAATAAAAATTCCCTTTGATTTCCATGGTCGTCTTCTTTATCTTGTCCGAGCAGTAATAACCTTTTTTTTTTTTTTTTTTTTTTCTGATCGATCTCATCTCCTTCCCCAACCTTCAAAAATTTCATCCTTTTTTCTTTTAACTCTGTTTTCTTTCCCCTTTAATCTGTTATGCTTTTCGTAATGTTTTGAAATGACCATACAATTTATTCAATTTTAAGTCTTGTACGTTGGGCTTCCAATTTTGCACAAAAGATTCATAGATTTTGCTAAAAATTCGGTTGCAAAGCAATTTTCTGATTGCTGAATTATTCCTTTTCATTAAAGTTTTTATTTTTGCCTTGGGAGTCTTGCTTTGGGTTCGACCAGGTTCGGTGTAGTTATAATTTTTTTTTGGGCAAATTATTTACCGGTAGAAGAGGTTAAAAGATTGATTAGATGTGTTATTGTACATATTAATTATGATGTACTAAAAAATGATCTAACGTACGCAATTATCTATTTATTTTTTCAACGGCAGAGATTAAAAATGGATGATACAGAAACCTGATATGTCATAGCTCTCTCTTGCTGTTAGCTCCCTAACAAATAATATTATAATTGAAATCCATTTACTATGTGAAACTCAGATACAAGACGCATTGAATGTAATTCACTATCATCACATAATCAAATATTGATAATTTCATTGTAATTCACGAATCAGAATATAGTGAATTACCATTTAGATGCGTTCAAACGTATTTGTAAATTGAATGAGTTATACAGAATAATTAGAGCAACATACTTTTTATGAAAGCCAATGTAATAAAAAAATTTGAATTCCCCCGGTTTCTTGTATATATACTATTTTTAGGTTGAGAACTTTAGTTTTGCTTATAGTATTCATAAATTATACTCCCTCGGCCACGCAATACAAGGCCTTTTGGTTTTTAAAATTTTCTCATATCATAAGACATTGTCATATTTCAATTAAATATGTATTGTATTTATTTTCACATTAAACAATATAATATTGGCCGTGTGGCGCAAGATAAAATTCTCCGGCAGGAGAGTGCCTCGGTTCAAATCCTCCTGAGGCGTAATTTGTCTTGGAGTCTAGTTTTTCTTTTTAAGAAAGTAATAACACGTTATGTGGTGTTACTCCGATATGTGATTGTAAATAGTTATAGTTTCTTTTTTTTCAATTGTAAAACAAAAATCAATGTAAATATGGAACAATTTTCTTTTGAAAGAATTTGAGGTCCCCTCTCTCAATTGAGGATTTGTATTCGGCATCCTCGATTAGCTAGGCTCTTTCTATTTTCTATTTTGTTTTTAGTTTAGTTTTTTAAATAGCTTCAAAAAAACGACATTTATAATTTTGAAATGGTTTAATTTTTATTTGTTTTTGTTAATGATGACAAACTGCAAGGCTTGTTTCTCAAAACATTCGCAGTGGCCGCCTAAGAGCTTTCGCCGCCGCTGCGTGACGAACCAAAATCGTCGATGATAAATCAGTGATTCTCTTCAAAGCACAACCTGTCAAAAGTTTCAAGAACGACAAAAACGATAGAAAAGAGGGGGTGTTTTGGTGGTGGTTTAGATTGGACTTGAGATGTTATTTCTCGTTCGCCAACGATCCAATCGTATATTGGAATCAAGTCTCCGTAATTCCTTAAGGATGGTTTATATAGAGGAGTGCTATGCCCTAAGGTGGCGTGGGCCTTGTCCTTGTTGGGCCTGGATTTCGTGTTCCTTAAGGAAAAGATAACTACGATTTAATCCCCTTAATTGTTGGAGATAATTATGGATATATTTGACTGTCAGTATTAGAATATTAAATATGAGGGATTCTTCCCATATTTATCTGATTATCACACACGTGGGAAATACAATTGAGGATGGACTCTGGCCGACGATGGCCCGAGTTGAACTGACTGAACACTTCTATGTTTGGGCCGACCTACAGAGGTCGGGGAAGATAGCCGAGCTGGGATCAGCTCGGATTCTTGCGTGAGCCGACCTATAAGGTTGGGCAGAGGCAAGTTTGATCACAAGTAGCTCATGCAACTCGAGTACTGGGGTTCTGGCCCTCGATGAAGGCTTTTCTCTAACTTTATTTATTATTGTGTTGATGTGGAGGCAACAAGTGGGTAAGGTCAATTTCTAACATCGCCATATGTCCCCCAGATCTAGCTGATCCTTTGAGGTCAGCTCGGATCTACTTAAGGTTGCTCGGCCACGTTTCGCTGGACTTGAAGAGTTTATACACAGCTTATTCTGCCAATCTGGCGGAGTTCTGCTATGACTTTGCGGAATGCGAGGTGTTTTAGCCTACCATGGTGGTTGCGCGGTGGTGCTCAAGAACAAGGATGAAGAAAATGTTGTGCTTGTGATTATGAGCTGAGCCGTATAAGGCTGCCTACATACCCTTAACTTGTAGGGGATCAAGCCCAATTTACGTAGTTTTTCGAAAATGAGAGCCCCCTTTAGTCAAGGGTGCGATGATGCTATTTATAAGGCCATGAGTTGGTGTCACCAGCCATTGGACGAGCCGGGCAAACTGGGACGACTGTCGAACCGAGATCGGTCTTAGAGTGTCGAGTCAAGAGTCAAGTAAACGAGAGCCTTTGGAGAGCTGGGAGCTTTGAGGCATGAGAGCGACGGTTTATGAACTTTGTTGCCTAGTTGCGTTGGTTTTGTTCGCATTGAAGAATTACAGACTGGAGGGGCGAGTGAGTCGAGCCCTCAGTGCTCTGTATCAAGCTAGTTGTTTGTTGCTTTATTTCCGTTACCTTGGCTCACGATAGGAATCGTGATGGTGCGAGGTGGGCTTGATTGTGCTTGGCTCGGTCCGGCCAATTAAGGGGCGGACTAGACGGGCCGAGGGGCCTATCCGTTTCTAGGTTTACGTATAGGCCATGTTCAGATCTACGGGTTATTTTGGGAACTAGAGAACTTGGCCTGATTCGACACATCGATGTCCCCCTACTCCTTGAGCTTTCGAGCGTGTAAGTGAAGGTCATGGTGTAAAGTTGTAACAACTTGATACATCGTGGGTTGAGGTGACTTTTTCTAGAGCGATCTACCGAGATAATGTAAGGCTCACATAGCATAGTGCACCGGTGTTGTGCTTAGATAGCAACCGGTTTTAAGCGCGTCGGGCTTGAGAGCGTAAGGACACAATTTTGAGAAGATTCGCTCGGGGGCGAGCTTTAAATACAGTGTCGAGGTGGAGTCGGGCGTATAAAAGATTCGCTCGAAGGCTTAACAGACTAACTTCTAGCGTTAAGCTTTTCGGCGAGGAGGGGCCAGGTCGGACTGACTTCTCGCGTGAAAGTTTAAGATGAGCAGGGCCATGATAACACTGACTTCTCGTTTAAGAGCACGACGAACTTGGCCAGGTCGGATTGACTTCTCGCGTTACTAAGCGGACGGGCTATGATGCCATTCTATTAAGCGGACTCAATGTACTTTTTAGTTGACATATGCTTGTTGAGCCGGACATGTTGGATGTAATATCGCCGGATGGATCTAGATCCGCCCGATTACGCAGTGGAATAACAAGGATCACGATCAATACAAATTAAAACATATAAATAAATAGATCTAAACTACAAGAAGGTTAGATCTACTTTCCAATCAAAAAGGGAGATCTAAAAGATTGATGAAGTCGAGATCCAATTTGAGATGCCACGATCTTCCGATGTGTATCTCCAAGCAACAACTGGTGGATGTTGATCCTTGATGCTTGACCTCCTCGATATGCTACCCGGAAAATCCCGAAGATTTTCCCAACTCTAAACCCTAAGCTTGGCCGAAAATTCCAAGCTTATTTTGTGTGTATATGCGTGTATTATGATCCATGAATAAGCTTAGGAGAACTCTCTTTATATAGGAGAGAAATCATTGTCCTCAAAGGATTTAATAATTAATTAAATAATCAATCATAATAATCCTTTATTAAATATAAGATAAATCTAATATATTCTAAAACTAATTTAGATATATATAATAGATAATATCTAATATTTCCCGATTAATTATTTAACAAATAAACAATTAATCAAATGACATGTAATTATCCAAGAAAACTAATTTCTAATTACAACATGTATGCCACACACCATTCACCCCTAAAATTAGGGTTTCACACGCCACACTTAATTATGGGCCGAGTCCACGAAAAATGTTTTTTCCATGTATTTAATTATTTAGCCACTAAATAATTATTCGCACACCAATTAAATAGTCCAACTACTTAATTGTCATTGAGGCCCAACGTCAAGAAACATATGCATGTTAGGAGCCACATCGGGGACCATGGACCTATAACCAGTAGCTATAATAAATTAAATAAAATTATTCATCGAACAGAACAATTCTTATTCAATCTATTAATTCCGGGATTACGCCACCATAAACCCAAAACTGAACTCTATCGATTATAGATATATACTTACACTCTAATAATTGAGTAAAAGCGTTCATTGATATAATCATTACATACGGATAAATCCTCTATACATTGTTCGTTTTGATTTGGGATATCTCCGTAAACCCTTCTCAAAACATCTTATCCTTATTTACCATTAACCCCCTAGTGATCAATTAGTTCATAACTAATATAATATGAACTGGGCCCATCGATCAGTTTTTCGGATTAACAAATAAGGGAACTGTCTGTCTACTTCCTGCAGGAAGGAATGGATTCCATATCTGTGAAGTCACAGACTACTCACTCATTCCAGAATAGAGCCAACGAGAAGTGTTCAGATCACATGTATCCAAGTGATCCTTAACTAACACATCAAACCCTACTTTGAACCAAGCAGTAGACTATGATCACATCAGGATTGAGATCAATCCATATATGATCATCTTGTGATTCGATAAGATTTCTCGATCACGGAATTATATCGAGAATTCAAATCAAATCGGTCCAGTCCTATATGATAGACATCATATATAAATGCCCCACTAGGTACCCTATACCGACGGTCCGGATGAGACGGTCACACCATAAAGTGTTCTGGGCGCATTATTGGTATATTATTCACGAGACCCATACTCTGATTAAATCACCATGGACTAACTAGTTTTAAGCATATCATCACTAACTCAATTCTCGTGTGTATGCCATATACTGAGTTATGTGATTACATACCGATATACTTAGGGTTTTCAGCAGTGTATTAATATAACCATAAATGTAAATATTAAGATGAATTATAAATCCTGTCAAAAACAATTACAGAAATTGTCTTTCGGGCACTACACCTAACAATCTCTCACTTGCACGAAAGACAAGTGATTAATTGTTTTAGAGCACACCCCTTATTCACAACAGGACATGCAGGGCTCGGATTGCCTGTCCTGCAGACTTTATTGAGTTCGAACTATAGAACAGGAGCCGGTCTCTGGGAGGACTGATGTGGAGCTAGATGATGTTGGCTTCGAGGCCATGGAATACGCAAGCTTGCTTTTCTTACTCGAGTGTTGTATTTTGATAGTGTTTCTTACTTTGTAGGGAACCTGGAGTGGCCAGGACGTTTTTCACCGAGCTGTGGGAGTTTACAAGAGATTTGAAGAAGATTGCCGACCTGAGGCAAGGTCGGCCTAACCATGTCTACACTTTGGGGGTGGATAAGGCAAAGGGTCAGATTGTTGACTTTGTCAGGGACAATCTCCCCAACGAGGCTTTTATAAGATGGGCATGGATGCGGTCTATGACAACCGTTTGAAAGACTTCTCGGAGGGAGTGGACATTGTGTCCGAGTACTCCTGCCGTGCTGCGGCTGCTCTTACCTTGGCTCTTGCTTCTTCCGAGCCACCTTAGAGTCTAGCCCCCGTTTTTTTAGGTCAAAAGGCTTGTGGACTTGTAGTTTTTTGTTTTGAAATTTTATTTCAAATGAAATTATCATCTATACAATAGAAGGAGTATTTCGTTAAGTTCTTAGCCTTAACTTTATTCCGAGCACTTCTTTAAGTACTTGATAATTGTAGTTTTGGATGGCATACTAAAGTTTTGGTCATGTTTTTGCTTGAGTTTGTCCTACAGACAACAAATGCAGCTAAGTCCGACTTGTAGACTTTAAGAGATTGGTTTACAAAATTCTTGAGTCCGATCTACGGAGCTTAATTAAGTCTGACCTGCGGACTTTGGTTCGAGTTCGACTTGTAGTCCTAATGAGCTTGCCCGACAAACTTCGCTGGGCTCGTCCTGTGAAGCTCCATTCGAGTCTGTCATGCAGACTTAGAATTTATCCTTTGCAAACCTTGCTGAGTTCGACCTATGAGGCTTAGGTCGAATCTGTCTTGCATATTTGATTTTAAGCTGGTTCCATACCGTGGATCTCGGATGTACTCTTGATGAGTTTTCTTAAACCGAACTTTCAGTCTCTTGAGTGCTTTATAACTGGGGACGTCTTGCCCCTCAATATGCCATGCACTAACTTATAGTTTTTGGATGGCATACTTGGTTGTTTGTTCGTCTAATTTCGAGTCTGGCCAATGACTTAATTATTTGAGTGTGTCACATAAACTTTATTAGTTTGGTCTTTGCTGATCAGGTTGAGTCCGACCTTCGGAGCTCAAGTGTCAGTCATAGCGTTTGGAGTGGAGTCCGCCTTATGAGCTTCGGCTTGTCCGGCCTGCAGACTTTTTAGTGGGCATGTTCGTTTGATCCGACGCGGGAGGCGCGGATGTCATTTTTTGGCGAACTGAGTCAGAAGTTTTGCTGAACTCTCAAATTAAATTTCTGCGAGCTAGGTCAGATTTGTCAGACCTCGTGTGTGTTTTACTGAGCCAGAATGGGTGGGGCTCATGTATCATATTTTAAGGGAGTCAGAAGTATTTCTGACTATTTCAGTGAGTTTGAAGTTTTGCGAACTCGATGTATGCGCGTCTATTCTGTAGAACTTAATGATAAAATGCCATTAAAATAGCATTAAGGAGAACCTGATGGGACGATGTCCTTATCACGGGCTTGACCGGTTGGTGCACCAGAGGTGTTGTTGATCGTACCGATGTGACGATGGCGCTTTGAGTTGTGGAATTCAGGGCGACCGATTGCTCCACATATTGTTAGGCAAGGTGGGGCAGTTCGGACTGACTTCTCACATGCTAGTATTGGACGAGCAGGGCCAGGCTGTGTTGACTTCTCGCTTTAAAGTACGGCGAGCAGGGCCATGCTAGTTCTGACTTCTCGTGTGAGAGTTTAGGACGAGCAGGGTCAGGCTAGTGCTGACTTCTCGTTTAAAAGCACGGCGAGCAGGGCCAGGTGAAGTGAAACCGCTCGGAGGAAGGCTTCAAATCGAATGAATCTTAGGATCGTGGATTGAAGTATTTGGATAATCCTCAACACAACCACAACCTGTGTGGAAGCACCTTGGAATAATAAGCTCCGCGACACAATCACAACTCGTGTGAAGGCACCTTGGAATAAACCTCAACACTTAGAAAACTTGTTTTTAAGCACCTTGGTATATGGATAACCACAAGGATTGCTCAAGTCCTTGATAATCCGAGATTTAAAATCCTCTTTCCAGAGAAACTCACACAACACTTTTCCAAGTGAAGAATAAAATATAATTTCTATTGATCAAAAGCTGAATTACAAGTTACAAATAGTAGGCTATTTATAGGATACAAGAATACATTTTAGGATACTAGATACATACAAGAAAAACACTTAGAATTCCAAGTACATGTATGTAAATTTTCGGCCCTAACAAGAATAATTCTAGGTTCATTGAATCTAGATTCAATGTATCTTGTTTAATTCTTGTAAGTTTCCAAGTAGTCTTGTACATGAACTTGATTTCTTCCAAACTTGTCTTCTTGCATTCTTCTCATCAAATTGACGCCACCAACACTCCAAAATTCAGCCATGTACTTGTTATTAATTAATTAATATTGCATAATAAAGTAATATAATAATGTAGTATAATATTGGCCAAAATGTTGGGCTTTTATTCAGCAAGCCCACTAGCAAATATGATGGACTTATTGGATCCACATTCTTCTTTCTTGGACATGGTCTCCTCCATTGCTAATTGGGCTAATTTTTCCAAAGTCTCGAGCCTCCTTTTGCGTTGCATTCGAGTTTCAGGCCCAACCCAAATTACTAGTGGATCTTGAGAAAACTTGGACTCATATTCATATCAAACCCTCCCGGTTGCGAAAGATCTGTCCTCAGATCATGTGGTTTGTGAAATGGTTGCAAATCAGCCACATTGAATGAATTCGAGATACCCCATTCGGTTGGAATGTCAAGCTTATAGAATTATTGTTGATTCTTTCCAACACTTGGAATGGACCATCTCCACGAGGATGTAGCAAACTCTTCCGTTGGTTTGGAAATCTTTCTTTTGAAAATGCAACCATACCCAATCTCCGGGTCAAAGACAACTTCCTTTTCGCCTTTATTCGCTTGTTTTTCATATCGAGCGGTTTGAGCCTCCACATTCTCGCCTTGCCTTTGCATGCAATTCACGGACCATCTTAGCTTTCTCTTCTTCGAGACTTGCTTGCATACCTTTGAGTAGGACTCAATGAAATGGAGTGTTGTTCTTGATCAACTCGTTTAATGGAAATTAAAAAGTCATGCGGAAATTCGGATAAAATGCCGGTAAAACTTGCTAAGACATGATAACCGGACCTCCGTTGCATTTTGATTCGAGGCCAATTAGCCTTTGCCATCACTTCCTCTTGATCAACTCCTGGATACCTCGCTTCTTACAACAAAGCCAAGGAAGACAAAACTTTCCAAGCAAAAAGTGCATTTCTTAAGATTAGCAATCATGTGTGCTTTTCGAAGTGTTTCCGAATCAGCTTTTAAGTGTGAAAAATGTGCATTCAGATCATGGCTATAGATTAAAATGGCATATAGTACACAGGTACAAATCATTCCAAATAACACGTAAAAATCAGTAATGACTTACCGGGGTCAAATAATATGCAAGTGCACATCTTCCAATGAATTACATGTTGATAACGTGTTCCATACTTCGTCAATGGAACATATGAAAAGTCTCTTTGTTGAATATATATATCAATGAACCTTGGAGTGGCAGCAACATAGCAATATAATTGGGAGCTAACAACATTATGCGCCACAAAAGGATCAACAAAAGTGTGCACCGGTTTTCCACCATTACCAACTAGAAATAGATTATCCCAAGGAAAAATAAGGGCTGCAATTGGTGAACCCAACAGCCCGGTAATTTCCTTATCACGTACCTGCAAAGAAGAGTTAATAAAACTGCAACAAGAATTGAGGGCCATAACATCTTCTTTTGCCTCACCCAAAAGAAACTCCTTGCATTCTTTCTTCTCAAGAAATTCCTCCAATATTTCTTCTTTATTATCCACAATTTTAAGAGTTTGTGTATCTTCAATCTCAACAATTCTGCATTGCAATTCATAATCCAGTTCCTCAGAATTAAATTTTTCCTCAACAATTGGAGCATGAATTGTATTCTCAACAATAGTGATCTCAGAAACCTCTGTTTTCTCTTCCTCAAATTCAAGTTCATTCACCTTCACCACACTCTCAATTTCCTCCATTTTCGACTCCATCTTCTGGATGTTATCATTCTCCTTAATTTGCCTTATATCCTTACAAAATTGATCCATCATATCGTCAATCTGTTTGTTGGTCCCTTGAAAAGGCTTTAGTTAAGTTTAGAGGGGGGGTGAATAAACTTAACACTTAAAACTTTGGAGTTAACAAATTCTGCAATTTCAAGACTCTTTGATACTTGATAGTCTGTTGAGACCTCGTGAGCCTGGCCGATAAATGATGAGTCTCATCGACGATTCGCTTTTGCTGAATTTGTGCAGCGGAATAATATCAAAATTAAGCCTTGTTACTTGTTGTTAAATATGTTACTAAGTATTAGATACTCATTAGTGTATGTGTGTGATTTCGGTTGCTAGATTCGTGATTGAAATGAATAATGACTAAGTGCGTAAAATAAATGCGATAAGTAAGTAGTAGAGATTTTTATAGTGGTTCCAGTGATGTAATCTCAGACGTCCACTCTTCTCCTGTGATGTTGGAGGAAATTCACTAGTAATCTTTGAGTTATCTGTTACAAAGAGTCCTAGGTTGCTTGTCCTTCACCAATAACTATGGCTTCACAACTCGAAAACTAAGAACAGGTAGGATTGTTTGCTCCTGAGTCTTCCACCTTGGTCCTTGAAGGGTAGAATTGCCTCTTCACCTGGCTCCACCACAAACCAACGAGTCTTTCACACCCAATGATGCTTCATTGTCTTTTCAGAGGTTCTTTATAAAATAAAGAATGAATCAAGTAAATGATTCATTGGTGACTTGATTAGGATGATATAATCAGCAGAATTGCTGCGTCTTCAAGTGTGTATGCTTGATGCGGCTTGAACACAGAATGCACTTGAAGAAAATAACTAGATCACTGACTTAAGCTCGGTAAGTTCAAACAGGTGTTTTTATTTCAGTGTTATCACTTAAAGTTTTCTCAAAATTCATCATCTTCTTTTTGAGTTGAAAGTCCTCTATTTATAGGTAGGAATGCATGTGACTTGAATTTGAAATTCAAATGTGACCGTTCCTTGTATTTGTCCCATCCTCACTTTGCATTCTCGTCACTATTCATGGGGATCGACATCTGTCAGATTACTTTTGACAAAGGCATGATCTCATCCACCCTTTGACTTGTATCCAATGGATAAAAATATGGATCATCCCAACGTCTTTTTAATCTCAAACCTTTGATTTGCTTGATAAGTCGAGGTAGTTGTTTGCTCTTATCCATGTAACTTCCCAATAATCTTGAATTAATCGAGGTATATATATCGGCGAGGTTCATCATCTGTTTGTAAAACCTAATCGATCTCTTTGAACATCATATTTTTGTCTCGTAAAATATAATGCAAATTTGAATCCTTATATCCAACTTTTGTTTGTGAAGTTGGTTTACATCATTTAAAGTATAACTAAGTTCCAAACATCATCCAACTTGTGGAACTTAGACCTTCTACACAAGGTATATGTAATCGTTTAGGTCATCACAGACTTGCCTAAATTCTCGATCCCATATCCTTGACATTAAATACTAAGTTTGATCCCTTAGCCTTCATTTACCGAGTTTGAACCTCACCTTCGATCTTGATCTTCACCAGAGTTGCAGACCGCCTAACGACCTATCTACCCCATCGACTAGACTAGTCTCATTGATAAATAACAAGCTGACCTTTTTACAAATGCTTGTTTGATCAAACCTATTTATGAATCAAACTCTAATAAACCTATACATTTTATCTAGACATCTTTTGCCTTTGCACTATAACATGACTAGTATGGCACTCATCATCAAAACCGAGAAATAAGTCCAACAATTTCCCCTTTTTGGTGATGATGCCACTACCTCACCTAATCAACAAAGCAAAAGATAAAAACACAAACAGAACAAATTTAGTCAATTCTCATTATAAATATTTGTTCACAATTATTACAACTAGATACGAGAAAGATAAACAATGAAAAGTAGGCGATCTATTGTCTCTTTTCTCTTTCTTGTCTAGCCTTCTCAGCTTGCTCTTGATAGGCTCTGATCTCTTCTATCATTTCAACCATCCATTCATTCTCAATAAGTGTAAAGTCAATGTAAGAATTGACTTGTTTCCACCAATTCCATGCTTCAGGCAGGACAAGATTGATCTGATTCACCCAAGCCAAACTTCACATATCTGACTCCTTAAATTCATTCAAATGAATCTTTTGCTTTTGTAATTGGTAGCACCTTTTCACCTCTGCTACTCCTTCTATCTCTGGTAGATGCTCTTAAAGCTCTAATCCTTGCCTCCCAAAACTTCAAACTCAAGAAAGAGTTAAGACCTTCATGAAATCCCATGTCACGATAGGTCTTCTTCATTATGAAACTCTTTCTTGTACTGTGATAGGAGATCATCAGTAAGTTGCACTCTGCCAGGTGCAGGTTGCCTAAAGGCATTTGTATCATCAGTCCATCTCTTCTGTGCAAAGAGTCCGGCGACCTCCTTTCTTTGCGGTGATTGGCCCTCTTCCCTTAGTGACATCATCAACAAAACGTGAGATGAGGCCATGAATAGCTTCTCGTGATACTATCACTCACTGTGTAATTGACTCGCCATAGTTCCGGTTCTAGTATCAAGTGAAGTAATCCTTGATTGCAGGGTCTCTTCCAGTCTGTTGATCCTTTCAGTAAATTTGGGATCAGGCATAGCAGGTTGTTGTGCAGCTGCAGGCTCATTAGGTTTCAGCAAGCTTGTCAAGTTTTTGATGAACGGATGTAAGTTGATCTTTCAAAACTTGTCCTTGATGTATTCCCTTGCTTGATATATCTTACATCATATATCGGATCATTCACACGACATTTTGAGTAGATGCAAAGTTTGAAGCAATCAGTATCGAGAGATTGTCTATTATATCATTTACCATCTTCATCAGTTCTTCAAATCTCTGTTCTTGACTGTCCAATTGAGTTCTTAACTGTTGCATATCATTTCTTACAGTTCTTAACTCATTGACAACTTCAATTGGCACTCCACTGGCCATTCTACTATCAGTAGATCCATCAGCAGGCTCCTCAACTCTATATTGTGCTGTTGTCTCCTGCGATGACCATGGCTCTACTCAAATCTCTCCCAGCAGGGGAGGTCCTTCCTCAACCATTGCACCAAGAACATCTTCAAGGATAGGATCTTGTGCGGGTTCTTCAACAACTTCTTTCTTCTCCAAAAATTTAAAACTCTTCATCATCAGTAGTCATAGTCCAAAGAATTTGCTCATCCTCATTAACAAAGATCTGGCGACTATCTTTTCCTCTGATGGCCTTGGCTCCAAAGAGCTCCACTACAAACAGCCTCAACAACAACGGGGGTTTCTCCAAACCCAAATCTGGTTCCAACCTTTGTCCAGTCTTTGTTTGAGACTCAAGCTGACTGCACCTCTGTTCCAACCTTTGTCCAGTGTTTGTTTGAAACTCAGCACTGCACTGTACCTCTGTTCAACTTCCCCGTGGATTGAATATATTGGTATTATCCACTTGGAAACCTTCAAAGATGACCAATCTTGTGCGGGATGATGGCGGTTTTAGTCGAGTGCCTTCAATGTCAAATCCGTCTTGATATTCAATTGACTCTTGGAGCGGCACTAGGTTCATTGAAATCGCAACCTTTTCTCCATCCAAATCCTCTCACTGTCAAAGATCGGTTTGTGCAAGAGGCTCTACAACATGGAATGTACTTGGTTCATCGATCGACCTACCAAGACTTTCGAGTAATGCCTTCATTGATCAATGCCTCCAGATCATCCATGGTGAGATCCTGTAGATCCTCATCCATCTCTCCAGTCTGCTGGCCCTCAGCAGACTTACCAGTATTAGTTGGCTGTTGTACAGATGATTCATGTGCCAGTGCAGCCCCACTTGATTCTCCTGGTCCAGAGGGAAAGTCTCCTCTACTATCTGATGATGAGGAAGAATCATCAGGACCAACTCTTGGATCTCTAAATTTGATACCCTCCTCCTTCTGTTGCTCATCAAATAAATCCATCAATCTTGATTGCAGCAAGGTTGTATCAATCAGATCCACCAAGTTCTCCACTCCCAGTTTGCCAAAAGCCCATTCTTCAAGATCATCATTGGTTCAAGAATTGGCTTTTGTCTCTTATAGAAACCAAACTTCCATTGGAAATAATCGGCAATTTGTCAAGTTTGGGATCCACATACTCTTGATTTTCTTGCTCTTTTTCACATGCCTCTCAAATGGCATAAAAGATCTTACGGGAGCGAGCTCCGGTGAGCTTGTTGACCTCGAAAGGTTCCAACAAGCGATTCATAGTATCTTCTACAGATGTTTGAAAGTCGGAGAGTTCTTTGAGATTGTACATTTGTACCTTTGCTTCCATCTCAGATATCACACTTGGTTCCCCACGACTTACATGCTCATCGGCCAGGTTAGCAGCAGACGCTCTTCCCCGAACTATTGCCAAATTTGTGTGGTCTTCAACCAAGTCTCTCATCACCTCTTCAACCACCACAGCGAGTTCAGTTCGGTGGTTTGTTGTGGTTCTTCAATGGATACTACAAGCAGCTCAGAGTCGATGAGCTGATCAGACATCTCTACAGATTGCTCAAAAACAACCTGTTCAGCATCAGTGGACTTGATAACTTCTTCATTGGAGGAATCATCGATAACAAGCTGGTGGAATGATAGTTAGAGGCTCGGCTTCAACGGCCTCTTCTTCCTCCCTCTACTTGATGCTTCTTCTTGAGCCCCTCTGTGCCTCCAAATTTTTCAACTCTTTCCCTTGCCATATTTCTTCTTTTGGCAACTTCCTTCATCCTCTTGGATAGGGTTCATCATCATCATCTTTTTCTAGTCAATTTTCTTTTTCTACTTGCTTCCTTCATTTGTTCTCTAAGAATTTCACCAACAGCTTTTTCTTGAAGCCACACAGCAGGCAGGTCAATAACCTCCACTTGACCTCAGCAGACTCAACGATCTGTCTTGTTTCCTTTCTTGTTCTTTTGTTTTCGGGACTTCGTAGTCTTTCTAACATCAACACTCTTCTTCCTCTTTCCAGTAGATTTTCTTTGGTGCAAGAGTTTGATGGAAATCTTCTTAGTTTCTTTGAACACCTCACCACCGAGATCACCATCATCTCCATCATCATTATCATCGCAGACTTCTCCAAGCAATTTCTTCATCATCATCAAGTCCAGGAATTGCATAATCAATCTCCTTCTTGTATCTAGACCGATTAATATCCACAGGTGCTACATCAGAATTTCAAGATGATTCAAAGCAGAGTCCGGACCATTAATCCTAAGGCGGTGCCTTGGACTTTCTCTTCCCTAAACTCTCTTCCTTGGCCACTTTCTTCATATAATGAATAAAGTACCGCTGATCAAACTTCATGCTCCTACAGATGATAATCATCAACTCTATCTTGGGTCACGATAGAGTGTCCATCTTGCCACCTAGCCCAAGTATGTTCTTTGCAATGAGCTTGCTCGCAGGTGTATTCAATACCAATGTGTTTGCGGTTGATGCAGAACGGATTTGATTTACGCATCTGCCTTATCTCGATCTACAAGCGCCAATTTGTCCAATCCCATTGCCTCGGGATTGAGCAGAGCCGCCCACCACTTCAACAAATCCAAAAACTTCCTCTCAGACTGGGAAACTTCAATTTCTCGCCCATTTACGCTGATCTTAAATGCTTGATTCCTTCCTTTATTTGAATGTTTCTCGTAAACCGACAACATTTGTATAAGAAATTGTGTCCAGTCTTATGTTTAACACATTTTCCGAGACCGACATACCTCCTTATTCTTCGACCAATGTTAATGGCGATTCGATTCTGTTTGCATCTTCAACAAAACCTCTAACACTTTGGCTCGATTCAATTTGTACATCAACTTTTTCGCCATTATAATGAGAAGAATGAGATGAAGAAGATTGAATCTCAAATCTGTGTTCACACGATTGTAACGATTGCGATGATAAAGTAGATTTGCAAGTGTCGATTCTCCGAGTAATAGTCGAATATATAGGCGGTGGGTAGTTGCAAGCGTCATAGCACGTACATTGATGTAACCACGATTAATCTGAATAAATTCTGTCTCTTGACACGTGGCCCATTACTCCACCATAACGTTTGTAACCGTTGGATGGTTTAACTGTGGTAATAATGGATAAAATAAATATCCCGCCAAAGCGCTTTTTGACCTTAATAACTTTGGTGAGTAAAATTCCCTTGACAAGGTATCCTGGCGAGGGTGGGCTCGGTGATCATTGATAATTTGCTTCATGACTGGCGATAAAGTGACTCTTTGATCCTTGTTTTCTCCTTGTTTTGTTCAATTGATAATACAATATGAAGTTTAATACCAATGATCGATCTGTCAAGTGAGCTCACCCAACATGACAAAGACCAATCCTTCTTGGCAACCTCATTTGCTCAATTGTTCAAACATAAGTACATGGAATTGTTGATACCAATGACTAATCTGCTAAGTGAGCTCACCCAACATAGCGAGACTAATCCCCTTGGTGAATTCGGTACCTTCTTTGAATATCAGTCAATCTTTATGATTCCAAGTTCGGTCCTTAATTTGGCAAATCTTTCACTATCAAGTGGCTTAGTGAAAATATCGGCAAGTTGATCTTCGATGAGGGATGTATAGAACCACCACATCTTTCTTTTCAACATGATCTCTTATAAAATGATGTCTCACATCAATGTGCTTGGTTCTTGAATGCAAAACAGGATTTTATGTGATTGCAATTGCACTTGTGTTGTCACACATGATTGGAATTTCCCTTTCTTCAATTCCATAATCCCTTAATTGTTGTCTTAGCCATAGTACTTGTGCCAAACAACTTCCAGTGACAATGTATTCACTTCAAAGAGTGGAAGTTGAAATAGAATTCATTTCTTGCTAAACCAGGAGACCGGTCTATTTCCCATTAAGCTGGCGGGTTCTGAGGTGCTTTTTCTATCAATCTTGCATCCAAGATAATCGAGTCTGAGTAGGATATTACCTTGAAGCTTCCTTCCTTGGAATACCAAATTCCTACTCCCAAAGTCTCTTTTAGATACTTAAGAACTCTTTTGACAGCACCTAAATGACTTTCTTTAGGTTTGGATTGAAATCTTGCACAAACACCTACAAAGAAAGGATATATCGGTCTCTTGGCGAAGAAGATACAGCAGACTTCCTATCATCCTTCTGTACAAAGTCTGATCAACATCTTTGCCTTCTTTATCTTCATCCAATCTGATGTTTGTACTCATAGGAGTTGAGCTCTTAGTGCTGTTTTCCATACCAAATTTCTTTAGCAACTCTTTTGGTATACTTGGTTTGATGAATGAAGATTCCATCTTTCAACTGTTTAACTTGCAATCCCAAGAAGTAATTCATTTCTCCCATCATACTCATTTGGAATTTGCTCTTCATTAGATTTGCAAACTTTTCACAAAGTAAGTCATTCTCAGAACCAAAAATTATGTCATCCACATAAATTTGTACCAGCCAGGTGTTGTCCCTTCATCGATTACGAAAAGTGTCTTGTCAATGGTTCCTTTTGTAAAACCATTGTCCACCAAGAATTGAGATAGAGTCTCATACCATGCTCTTGGTGCTGTTTCAATCCATAAAGTGCTTTGTTGAGTCTATACACTTTATCTTCTTGATCTTTAACTTCAAATCCAGGAGGTTCTTTGAGCGTATACTTCCTCCTCTAGGATACCATTCAAAAATGCACTCTTGACATCCATTTGATATACTTTGAAGTTCTTATATGCAGCATGTGCCAAGAATAATCGATAGCTTCCAATCTTGCAGCAGTGCATAAGTCTCATCAAAATCTATTCATACGCTTGAGAATAGCCTTTTGCAACTAGTCCGCCTTATTTCTAACAATGATACCAGATTCATCAAGTTTATTTCTCAGTATACCCATTTAGTACCAATGATATTTGCATGGTGGCCTTTCAACTAGTGTCCAAACTTGATTTCTTTCAAATTCATTTAATTCTTCTTGCATAGCAATTATCCAATCTGGATCTGAAATTGCTTCTTCAACAACTTTAGGTTCCATTTGAGATAGAAAACAAGTAAACATAGCTTCAGGTTGTCTTCAGTCCTCACACACTTTGTTGTACATTGCCAATAACTTGTTGAGGTGATTCCTTAACCATTGTGGATTTTGGTTATTTTGACTTCCGGGAATATCATCTTGATGTAGGTCTGCTGTAGTTTCTTCTTCTACGAAGTCAGCAGATCCTTGAATTGCTTGATTGTTGTATCGAGTAAGATTGTCGGCAGGGTGTTCGCAGAAGCGATGTCGAAACTTTTAGGTCATTGAATCTTTCCAAAACTTCAACACAACTGGATCGTTGATTTGTTGATTTTCAATGAGTTCACACTCTTTATCTTCCATACCGGTAAACTTAGGTTCATCAAACACAACATTGATTGTTTCTTCATGTTTTGATGTTCTTTTGTTCAAGACTACCACAATGCTCTCTTTGATCGAAGAATATCCTAAGAAAATTCCTTCATCTGATTTTGGTTGGAATGTTTTCAAATGAACTTTATGATTTAGAATAAAACATTTGCTTCCAAAAGGGTGAAAATAGGATATATTAGGTATCCTTCCATTCCAGATCTCATAAGGTGTCTTCAGCAGCTTCTTGTTTACTGATGTTCTATTTTGTGTATAGCATCTTTGTATTTCTTTGCTTGACCCAATATCTCTCGGTAGCAATGCTTCACAAATCATTGTTCTTCTGCTTCCTTCAATGTCCTGTTTCTTCTTTCAAAGAACCCCATTTCTTTGAGGTGTACCACCATTGCGACAAGTTGATGAAGTACACCATTCTTTCTGATATTCTCTTATAACTTTGTTTAGAAATTCAGTACCCTGATCTGATCTAATCTTTATAACTGTTAAACTTTTCTCATTTTGTAATCTCTTCAAAAGATTAGGTAAGCTTTGGAGTGTCTCACTTTTCTTGTTCATGAATATCACCCAAGTGTATCTAGAAAAATCATCCACAACCACTAAGGTGTATTTCTTCCCTGTCACACTTGTTGGAGTTATTGGTCCAAAAAGATCCATGTGCATAAGCTCCAACACTCTGTTAGTTGATTGTTTAGTCTTTGACTTGAAACTTGACTTTATCTGTTTACGCTTCGACATGCATCACGAGATAGCATCCTTCTTGAATGTGATCTCGGGTAAACCAACCACCAACTTCTTCTTCACTAACCGATTAATATCATCAAAATTTAGATGATTTAACTTCTTGTGCCATAACCGATTGAGTTGATTTGGTATGCACAATCGAGCGGAGTTTCGAGGCTGCGGTAGACCAATCCACAACATACATGTTTCTGTTGCCTTCTACCCGACAAGTACAACTTGATCACCTCTTTCACTAATGACAATACGAGTTGTTTTTGTCAAAAGTGACCTTGTATCCCATATCACAGAATTGTCCAGTGCTCAGCAAGTTGTAATCCAGTCCTTCCACATATGCAACATTCTTGATTGTAAGTCCATTTCTGATAAGTGTGCCATATCCTCTTGTATAACCAGGTGTATTTTTGTTGCCAAAATTCACCCTTGGACCATCTTTTGCCACAAAATTTGTAAGACAGTGCTTATTCTTTGTCATGTGTCTGGAACATCCACTGTCAAAGTACCAGACACCCTACAAAACAAAGTTAATGCATTTTAGGTACCCAAACCTGTTTGGGTCCATAGTGGTCAGTGGCAAGTATGACCCTTGGTATGTTTCCATAAGGTCTTCTCCTAAATGTGTCATACTTTGGTTCATACTTTGGTTCATACATGTATTCCACACATCCATAAGTTCTAACAGTAGGTTGTGTAGGAACCACATATGTTTTCTGGCCTTTTGGTACATAATCTTTGTTTGAAATGATTCTTGTTATTAGAAACATTTGCATAACCATAGGTGTCTTTGTCTGTTAGGAACGACCACTGTAATATGGAGTCTGCTTGAGGTCTTGTGTAAGTCCTCTTGATTCCATTGCCTAGGATTTACCACTAGTGGTATGGTTATCTTATTTATTTCTAACATTAGATGTGAGGAATATTCCAATCATCATCGGCGAGGAGCAGTCTACCTTTCCCCCGAGATAAGTATCCCTTGAATGATCAACATTTTTGGATTTAGGATTCTTATTCTTGGAATATTTCTGTTTCTTTCCTTACGTAGTCCAGCCAGACTTGGTAGCAGTCTGCTATCGAGTTTAGAAAATGCAATGAGATCCTATTTTTGGATTTATTCTTTTACTAGAGTGTTGACTTTCGAGACTTCGATTTTGCTTCTTTGAGGCATTCTCATTTGGTTTTTCTTGCTTCAACTTTTTGGGAGATGGATCTAGTGCAGTGCACAAACTTAGGACCAGTGCGGTACTAGTTTGATAACCTTACTGGATCCACTCTTGTTAGATTCTTGAGTTCCAAATCCAAGCCCGATTCTATCTCCATAGGGCTTTCCCGATTTGTATGCGATATTGGAACAAGATGGTTCAGCTGAGACTTCGAGAGGTCTTTGGATGTGCAAAGCAGACTTATCTTTGATTACATCCAACATCTTTTCCTTACCTTTGAAAACCCTTAATTCAAACTTTCAATCTTCCAACTTCTAACTCAAGAGCCTCTTTTTGGCCTTCACAATCTCATAACCAGATTGTATTATCCTCGATTGATTAAGGATGGCATCCAAAGTCTCATTGTTGTCGAATTTCTAGGATTTGAACCACGAGGTTGATTCACAATCACTTCAAAGCAGGAGTGTTTATAGATCTGATGTTGTATACCTCCTCAGTTTCATCCATGTTGGCCATCAAAGCATAATCCTCCATATCGAACAACTTGATCTTTGTGTCATCCGACTCATTTCCTTTTTGAGATCCCACTTCATATCACGATTCATCTTGACAACCATAGCCTTCTTGCCATGTCTCCTTTGTTGACTTTTGGTCTTGGTGAGTCGGACAATCAGTCTAAAATGTCGAGGCTTAACTACAGTTGAAGCAAAGATAATCGAGTTCCTTGCCTTGTTTCAACTCGGGGCAATCAGTGCGAAGTGTCTGGTTTCTTGCAATGAAAGCATAGATAGTCATTATCTTTCTTTGGTTCTTCTTTCCTTCTTTCAAGAGGCCTCTTTGTGAAATTTCTTGTAGGGGCCTTTCCGGTCTTCATCATTCGATTTTCTTGCTCGGTAGGGCAATCTGCTCTTGCATCTCATCCGAAGATATCATCCTGTCCTCTCGATGTTTCTTCATGATGTGAAAAGCGACCAATGCGATGGTCTTTGGCTCTTCTTTTCGATTTCAGGCACTAACTTCTTGCTAAATTCATAGGCCTTAAGATCGAGAGAACAGTTTGAAGGTGTCTTCCTCATGCGACTTTCTCATTTCTTCAATTGCGATCACCTTCATTTTCCAAACATCTCTTGCAGGTAAAGCTTCCAAGATTTTGGTGTTTACTTCCTCTTTTGAATAACTTACACTTAGCGAGTAAGTTCATCTAAGATTGCATTGAATCTGGACTCCATTTGCTCAATGGTTTCATTAGGTAGCATTTTGAACTTTTGAAACCTTTTTTACAGCCACACCGATTTTGTTCTTCTTTATTGCATCGGTGCCTTCACAGATTAAGTGAATCTTATCCCAAAGTTCCTTTGCGGTCTTGCAATCTTTGACTTTCATGTACATATTGCTATCCAGGTTACGTAGATGATATCAATAGCAATGTTGTTGAGGTTTGCTCTTTTCTGTCTTACGCATTCCATTCTCTCTTTGGTTTAGGAATGTACTCGATTACTGTCACCCACTTATTACGCCTTTGTAATCTCAGGTGGTCCTTGATTAGTACATCCATCATCTCATCATGAGTAGCGACAAGATATGCCGCATTCGGCGTTTATACTCATCAAATCTATCAAGAGAGCACATCAACATGGTTCTAGCATCTTGTGTGTTATCCATGATGCAAATCTTGAAAATCGGTAACTTGAAAGAAAGTTTTAAAGAATTTTCACAAGCACAACAAGTAGGATTCCTTGAGCAATGAAACCTTTGCTCCGATACCAATTGTTGGTCCCTTGAAAAGGCTTTAGTTAAGTTTAGAGAGGGGTGAATAAACTTAACACTTAAAACTTTGGAGTTAACAAATTCTGCAATTTCAAGTGACCTCTTTGATACTTGATGATCTCTTTGAGACCTCGATAACTCTTGATAAGCGATGAGTCTCTTGTGATTCGATTCTTTGAATTTGTGCGTGGAATAATATCAAAATTAAGCCTTGTTACTTGTTGTTAAATATGTTACTAAGTATTAGATACTCGATGTAGAGTGTATGTGTGTGATTTTGATTTGCTAGATTCAGCAGATTGAAATGAATAATGACTAAGTCTGAGAAAATAAATGCGAGTAAGTAAGTAGAGATTTTTATAGTGGTTCAGGTGATGTAATCACCGCACGTCCACTCTCTTCTCCTGTGATGTTGGAGGAAATTCACTAGTAATCTTTGAGTTATCTGTTACAAAGAGTCCTAGGTTGCTTGTCCTTCACCAATAACTATGGCTTCACAAACCGAAAACTAAGAGCAGGTAGGATTCTTTGCTCCTGAGTCTTCCTTTGGTCCTTGAAGGTAGAATTGCCTCTTCACCGGCTCCACCACAAACCAACGAGTCTTTCACACTAACGGATGCTTCACTTTGTCTTGGTGAGTTCTTTATAAAATAAAGAATGAATCAAGTAAATGATTCGATTGGCGGCTTGATTAGGATGATATAATCGGCGACTTGCAGTCTTCAAGTGTGTATGCTTGATGCGGCTTGAACATGAGAATGCACTTGAAGAAAATAACTAGATCAGCAGCCTTAAGCTCAGTAAGTTCAGCAGGGTGTTTTTCAGCTCAGTGTTATCACTTAAAGTTTTTCTCAAAATTCATCATCTTCTTTTTGAGTTGAAAGTCCTCTATTTATAGGTAGGAATGCATGTGACTTGAATTTGAAATTCAAATGTGACCGTTCCTTGTATTTGTCCCATCCTCATTTGCATTACATCACTATTCATAGGGTGACCTTGTCGAGATTACTTTTGGCGATGCGATCTGTCCCCCTTTGACTTGTATCCAATGGATAAAAATATGGATCATCCCAGCGTCTTTTAATCTCAGCCTTTGATTTGCTTGATAAGTCAGAGGTAGTTGGCTGCTCTTATCCATGTAACTTCCCAATAATCTTGAATTAATCGAGGTATATATATCGGCGAGTTCATCGATCTGCTTTGTAAAACCAATCGATCTCTTTGAACATCATATTTTTGTCGTAAAATATAATGCATTTGAATCCTTATATCCAACTTTTGTTTGTGAAGTTGGTTTACATCATTTAAAGTATAACTAAGTTCCAAACATCATCCAACTTGTGGAACTTAGACCTTACAAGGTATATGTAATCGGTTTAGGTCATCATGCAGACTTGCCTAAATTCGATCCCATATCCTTGACATTAAATACTAAGTTTGATCCCTTAGCCTTCATTTCTTGAGTTTGAACCCTCGGCCTTGAGTCTTGAGTCTTGAGCGGAGTTGCGAGACCAGTCACTAACATCGACCTATCTACCCTATCGACCTAGACTAGTCTGGCGATAATAATCAATGACCTTTTACGATGCTTGTTTGATCAAACCTATTTATGAATCAAACTCTAATAAACCTATACATTTTATCTAGACATCTTTTTGCCTTTGCACTATAACAGCTAGTATGGCACTCATCATCAAAACTGAGAAATAAGTCCAACACTGTTCTTTGAATTTTTGATTCAGTCCATCAAGTCGTTGATTAATACGTTGACCAACTTTCTCACGGTGTCGGCCATAAGCATTTTTAGAATGCATTCTTTTTAAATCATTATTTTCAGCCATTCTTCCTCTCAAAGGTGTGCATATTTAGCTCAAGTAGAGAATCAATTCGGATTTCAAGTATTGAACGATACTCAAGTTACCCAAAATACCAAGAGTGGAGAATCAAGAGTTTTAAGAGTTTTGTAATTCCAAAAGTGAATGCAACAAAAATTGTGAAGTATTTCAGAGAAGATATTCAAAGATGTAACACAAAACTTGTGAATTGTATAAAACGAATTTTCTTTTCGTCTTTTTTTTTCTTTCTAAAACTTGTTGCTCGTACAGAATAGTATGCTCGTGCGGAACAAATTATTTTTCAAATACGCATGATTTACTTGTGCACCTTTTTTTAAAAATATATCTATATCTATATCTATATCTATATCTATATCTATATATAATATATAGAGGAAGCAATTTAGCCCGTTTCCCCAATTACCCGACCCAAACCCGGTTGAAGGAGGCGAGATCCTAAGCATCGAAATATGAGATCATCAAATAATTTTGAAATTTAATACCGAGGTTTGAGGCTTATCCCATTCTCCCTTCTTCTCGCATTTGCCATTTTCTGTTAGAATAAAATTTCCAAGCACCGAAATCTCCCAAAAATCTTAACTTTCCCGAATATCCGCCACAAATCTCATCTGATTAGAATCATCTGCATACATGGCTTTGAGAAATACTTTTACCCATATGCTCAGCCCCACTTATTTCCTCAATTCCACCTCCTTCCCACTCTCACTCCCCTCCCCTCCCATTAAACCTACTCAGTATTCACCGGCGGCTGATCTCAGTCTGTAGATCTGTGATAATCTTACGAAAATTCATGAACACCGCCGGTAAATCAGTTTTCTACCATTTTCTTTTCTTACTATCCTCTTTATTTTTACTGAACCACTTTTGCTTTGTTACATTTTTATTCAAAGTTGCTGTTGTTGGTTTACATGCGCTCGAACCAACATGGAGGGTGATATCCAAAGATATATACCTCTTATTTTCGTGACAGTAATCAGAACATTTACATTTATACTCATTAATATCTGTATCCCCACCAGGCACCAGTTGGTTATGGTTTTATTTCAAGTTTTTGAAAACTCTATATATTTTTTGGAGGGATTAAATATGTGGTTGTTTTTTCTGTTTTTGGATTGTTGGTTACTTTTCAGATTTTGGATTGTTGAACATGGTAGTAATTCAGTTTTGAGAAGAAGAGATGCTTTAAATCTCTATGTTTTTGGAAGAAGAGATGCTTTAAATCGCATTAGAGTGGGGAAAGGAGTGCCGTCTCACGGCAAAATGCGACCGTCGAGAGAGAGTAAAGCTTCATCTTTTATTTGAATCCTTTGGAAAGTTTCATTATAGTATGGTTCTGGTAAAATATTGTTTTGTGTCTACATGTATGCTTTTTCAATTCTAAAAACACTATTCGTTTTTATTTTCTATACCTTTGGGTAGTTTATTAATTGTAGTTTGCATATATGGTGCGAATCACTATAAAAGTAGTTTCATATCTGCTTTTTATAAAGCATTTTCGGGCTCATTACAAAATTTTAGACTGTTCATATATTATTTGTGAACATGTTAACTTATTATAGCTGTTTCCACAGGAATCTGTTGTATATTTCAATTTTCATGAATAACATTTTGTTTCTTTCTCAACATTTCTAGGAGGCTTGGTAGGCTGTAATGAAGTTGAAGCAGATGGCGATGATATTAAAAACCAAGGGGCGTTATCCAATGCTTAACAATCATGGAATGGTATTGTTGTCAGGTGATGTGAGAAATATTATAATAGTTATATGTCCTTTTGAGGTGCATATGTTCCTAGGTATATATACGTTTAAACCCGTGCTATGTTATAGTATAATAATTAGATGTCCCTTCGAGGTGCACACATGTTTCTATATGTATACTTTTAAACCGTGCTATGTTATAGTATAATACGAAAGTAAAATGATGTAGAATAGAACTTTTATGGCTTTGCAATAAAAAGGACTAAAAGGATATAGTTGCAACTTTCTATTATGAAAGTATGCTTTTGCCAATAATCTATCTTTCTTCTTCCTGGCTTTTGTTTTCGTTTGAAAGTAATGAAAAATGTTGTAGGCTTTGTTTCAACAAGTTCCCGATTCCAATGATTTTGGATGTCCTAACACATGTAATATTGCTTTTGTAGTTTATTGCTTCATTTGACAAATTGCTTCGGTCTATTTAGTTTGTTTTTCCATTCGAAAACTATTAAATAATCATAGTAGTTTTTTTGCCTTTTACTATTCCAGGTAGTTGTTGAGGTATTATCCCGTTTGTCTTTGTCAAATTCATGCTGAGTATATTTATTGTAATATTTGTGCCATTTGTTTTGGCATCATTACAAGAATCTTATATGGAGAAACGACAGCAACCAAGGTGTGAGACATTCATATACAGTATAGGTGTAATGATGATTTTTTAGTTTGTTGTTTAGAGTGCCTAGATATCCTAAATATGTTCTTTTTTTTAATATTGCCAACAAATTGTTAAAGCAAAATGTTCATTGATATTCTGCTAGGTGCAATATATGCATAAGCAATTTGCAGCATTCTTGATGTATATTATTCTCCAGTATTTGCTCTAATCACAATCAAAACCAAACGAGGAGAAGCCACCGCTAGCTGACACTTACAATTGTTCTGCATCCATAGTCAGGTGATCTGTTGACTATGAAGAATACGACTTTATGAAAAACTTCTAATGGGTTTCGGTCATTTTTCTTGCTTTGTTTATTTTTCATTTTTATTTAAGAAAGTGCAGCCTTGCATGTTTAGTGTATTTCATTCTACATAGAATGTAATTGCATACACGCTTTATAAGGTGAATTAGATGTCATTTCATCTGATACTGCATGATAGCTTTTAAAATTTGCAGTTTTTTTACGAGTATTCTTTTCCAGTTTATTCTTATTTTTCCTCTTATTCAGCCATGAAGATGTTATTTCTTCTTTCTAGGAGAAGTTTTCTGGGGTTTCATTGATTAATTGTATTGAGCAATGTGGTTTTGAAGTGAAATAGTGCAACAAATCCAAATTTTGAATTCAATGCCATACTGGAGCGGTCGAGCACCTACTACAACCAGACACATTTAGTCAAGGCCGTCTCAGGCAAATCGTTGCGAAGTTCTTGGAGAGGTCTTGCATTGCTGAGTTTTTTTGGCTTCCCTCTTTACACGGAGCTTGAAAGAAGGTTAGAGGTTCTCTCTTTTCTTTCCTACTACTTTTTCTATTCACAGATTCCATCATCAAGACGTGTCTGTTCATTGCAGAAATGGTTGAGATTTTTTGACTATAATGTCTACAGATGAAGCCTGTCATGCCAGGGTATGATCTCTGCTTTATGCACCGCCTGTCTCTCCTATAAAATCGAGTTGGATCCTATGTTGTACTAGACATGATGCTGTGGTGAATTAGAGCCAAAACGACACTGTTATGGTGCAAAGTACAAAAAAAAATAAAATAAAATAAAAAATTACACCCAAAACGACAGCATTTTGACTCTAATTCAACACAACATCATGTACAACACGACACGGGATCGTGGCTCCTAGAAAGCGGGGACTCTAAGCCTGTTTATTGAGGCTTCCTTCGGTGTTTTTTCGCTTTGCTGGATTCCGGGATGAGAGATTGTCTAAAATTAACTTGCACGAGACTTGAGATTTACACGAGAAAGGGTTCCTTATTAAGTTTAATTTGTTTTTAAAGATAAAATCACATCACGGTCTCCTTTGAGTTAAAAAGTGTGAGATATACACATGTAATATATGGATGTTGGTTAGATAAAATACATTTTACATATACGATGTATTGTACAGATGTTTTTACACCATAAAATCATTTGATATATATCGTGGCTACCGATTGTCGACCTCTCGGCTGCCTTTTCCGACCTTGGTAGTTGGCATGTATATATATATATATATATATATACGTGTATCAAATTGGAAGTAGGGCGATATAGCTTAGCAAGGATTAGTCATATCAATATAATTCTCCTTCTTCTCTTATTGTAGTAACAACTACCATTTCCAACTATTTGAAGCTGTACGAGACGTTTAGTAGTTTTGTTACATTAAGTTACATATCACCCATTTTTTTGTTTTAACCGATTCTTTCATTTAGTATGAAAAACATGCAGGTTTACGCATATGGGCTGAAAGTGTAAGTGACCAATAAAACAACTCATATATCGATGAACTCCAAGTTGTGGGAATGCTTATGCCTTTTTGTATTTTACGCAAATTTTTTTTTATTTTTATTTTATATTTATAACAAAATATAGTTTACATAATACATGTTTAAACTATTAATCATGATTTGTTCCGCATATCATGATAAGCGTATAATTTCATTATATAAAATAATATATGTTGTAACTTTGTTCTGTTTATTATATGGTGGAAATAAATTACTCATTTTATGCTACCAACATCGTCAAGCACGCCTATGTAGGATCTATCATTTTGCATTTACAGGAATATTTGCTTACCGAAAAGTGAGTCTCTAATATCATTTCAGCTCTAATTCCTTTGAGACTATATGAATGCTTAAACTCCAAATTAAGCTTCCCTTAAAATAAAATAAAAAACTCCAAATTAAGCAGAAATGTCATTTTGCATTTACAGGAATTTTTGTCATATATACATATTTTTATAAGCTTTATATAGAAATTATACTTTCACTAAATATATTGAACATTTCTTAAGTAATTTTCATGTTATCCCGTGCATTATGCACGGGTTTATAGCTAGTATATATATATATATATATATATATATATTATGAATTAAAATACCGGATTTCGCTTTTCCATACCTTCAAAGCATGCGGGAAACCATAGAAAGTATATGCGATCGGGACCTTTTTGAGAACATCTCTTAGGTCCCTCCTCAAAACATGGACAATGCTTTCATAAGAGTCATTTCCCCATGGATACTTGTTGAAAGCATCCAAATCATCAACCAACTGAAAAATCCACCAATCCACCGCACGTTTCTCTTCTGATGCCTACACAACGTCACGTCAAGATAACGATCAACCCCAACTTGTAACGGCTCTACAAACAATCTTAGTGCTATTAAACTTTTGCCACACATGCTTCCTATATACTGCGAGCGTAAGGTTTTAAAATACTTCTTAACTAATTTAGACTCTTTTCCTACGCCTTTCGACATTGCTATCATTGCCAACCAAGAAACCGGTAACAAGCGCAAATTCTTGTACATTTGAATCGTATCTTTTGGCTCCAACTTTGAACCAAAAACTTCTCGATTCTGAGGTTCGCCAACCTCATTATCAATCGATGTACTATCCGGTTGGTGGCGAGATCATTCAAATGGATTAAATGTCCAAAACAAGACTGTTCCAACTTTGTTTTGTGCTTGGTGGCAAGCTTTTGATAAACTTCATTTGCTTTACCAATTTGACGGTTTACGATTTCACATTTTGCAGTCCTATCTTGTGCGCTAAGTGCATAAACCAACGTCATTTTTCAACCAATTTTCTATTACCAACAAAAAATAAGCAAAAGTATCAATCGAATGAAAGAACAAATGAATTTGAATACAATTGAAGCAAATAACACATTTTGAACAAATTTCATCATCGCCATTGTTTAAGCTAACAATTTGGTTACATTTGCTTAAACCGATCCCACATCATTCAACACCATAACAAATCACACATCTTCCTATTCTCCAAAATCATATACATAACAAAATTTAAACTCAACCCAAAAAATCAAACATTTGTAAATGCATTAACTCGATTGAATTATAATCCACATGCAGATACCAAACCCCAAAATAATACCTTTTGCAGACTTGCTCGGCCAACTTCTTCAACTTTCCGATCACCTTCCTCAACTACCGGTGCGTTTGCACACTTAGCTCGATTGTTGGCAAGAATTTTGCTGATCCTAGGTTCGAATTTGGGTAGAAAGACGTGGTGAATTTGGGTAGAAATGACAAGAATTTTTCTGAGCCTATTTTGCTCGATTCACGGTGGTAATTAAATTGGATGGTGGAAATGAATAATGAGGTTAAGGAAGAATTGGATGAAGGAGTTAAGGGATTTGAGGATAAATAAAGAGGAGTATTTCAGTCTATCCATGATTTTATAAGGTTTTTACCTTTTTTCAATTTCTTTAAAAGTAAAAAACAGGTCAAAGCTTATACTTGCAAGACACAAAGTTTATAAGCTCAACGGTGTCATTCCCCCATGAAAAGAATGTGGTGAAATAATAATGATGTAAAAATGGTGTAGACTGAAGAAATACCTGTATCACTCACCGATATGATATTTAGCCAACTTTTTTTTATATATAAAAACTTTAAAATAATTTATATTTTGGAATCGTGAGAATATTTATATTCTTAGAAATATTTTAAGGAAAATGCTATATCCACTACACAAAAGTGTAGTGGATGATGTTAATGGATGATCCTTGTCGCGGATTGGAAATAAATATTTTTTTTTTTAGTCCACTAAACATTAAATGTGTGGTGTGGATGATGTTGTGGAGGTATTTGTAGTGGATGTAACACTACCGATATTTTAAGTTGCGATAGTTCTTTGTAGGTGGCGGAGAAAACCAAGTGGATCATAGATGTGTACAGGGATGGCCCCACCTAATCTGATGTTGCGAAATGCTATTGGTTCCTCATACAAAGAACCCGTCGCCGGCGGTACTTCCCGCGTAAATTCTTTATTGTGCCACACCGGACTGCTTCCTGGTGACCGTTGAATTAAAATGGTTTTTCGATGAAAATCGTTTGCCATCAAATTCACAAATCTTTCCTTTTAAGTCTTTTTTGTTTTTAAATTTAAATTCATCTTCTAAACTATCCCTTGATTTGAAAATCATGATGTTACCCGACCGGAAACATCGCCGGAGCCCGAGAACGGCGCCAATTCTTCCATCCAAGCATTCCTGTGAGGACGAATCGGGCTTCTCGGAGGGTGGCTTCGATGGTGCTTCTTACTCCGGCGCTGTTTTTAATTTGTCGACTACTATTGTCGGTGCCGGAATTATGGCCCTTCCGGAGACTCTGAAACAGCTAGGTACTGTTCCGGGGCTTATTTTCATTGTACTAGGGCGATACTGACAGAGAAGTCAGTAGAGATGATTTTAAGGTTCAGTAGAGCTTCAAAGACCACTTCGTATGCCGGACTAGCTGGCGACTCTTTTGGTACTACTGGCAGGCGTTTGCTTCAGGTCTGCATAGTGATCAATAATGCTGGCATGCTTGTCGTCTACATGATTATTATCGGTATTATAAAGCCACGATTTTTCTACGATAGTTATTATTGGGTGATTTATTTGTGCTAATCAGCAAATTTCAATATTTTATCTCTTGATGCTCCTGATTCCTGCATTGCAGGATTTCTTTTTAATTTTCAAATTGAAATTTCATTTTTTGTATTGTATATGCAGAAAAAATAATAGACCATCATGAAAACTTCTACCAGGCCATATTGATCACTTTTAGCAATTAGCAGGATATGTTCCAAAGCTAGGATACGAGTATGTCAAGGCGGATCCTGGATTTTTTTTGTACCGGGTGTCATCAAGAAGATAGTCACAGAATGCAGATAAAATAGAGTCGACTAATACAATGTGTCTATTTTTGTGTGTATACAACCCCTCAAGAAAAGAAAAAAATTTATTGGGATGTCTTGAGAATACCCCATGTCTCTAGGTAGATCCATCCCTGGGAGTATGATGCCCTTTAGGACATTAGTGTCCCCAAAGGACCAAAGTTCATGAGTTAACTTTGTATAAGTGCATACCCAGTTATCGTAGTAGATTGATGGGATGGATTGGTTTGATGACCTATTTTTACACCTAGCTTGGGAGAGAGCAGGAAGCTCCTTTGAAGTCAATGATGTAACGCCCTAGAACTTGGGTCTAGCGGCGCTACTTGAGCAACAATGGAACTAGTAACTACTTAAGCCCATCGTCATCACTTGGCGTAAAATGATTGTCTTGCTTGGCATAAAGTGGTTAACGCAAGTCCATTACGTCTCAACCTTATATCTTAGTAATATTTCTGCCACTTTTCCAATGTAGGACATTACATTCTCCACCTCTTTAGGAAGAGACATCCTCGCTAGGACCATACCAATGAAATTATACTTTTATAAGAAATACATGTGTTTTTGGCTTCTATCAGTAAATCTTGGTAACTGCTACAAGAGAAAAATCACAATGTGATTACTGTGCAGGTGACGTTCTATCAGGGATATGGTCTGAGGGAGTACATCATCCTGGTGTAATGGAAGAGTGGTTTGGGCAGCATTGGTGGATTAGCAGATCTCTTTTGTTACTCATAACTACCCTCTTTGTTTTTTGTCCTTTGATATCCTTTAAACGTGTTGGTGAGCATCCTCTTGTTCTTAAGGAAATCAGTAAAACATTTTTGAGTTTGCTTCACAGAAACCCTCCCCCTACATCACATAGTATTTGTGGTTTCTGAAATCAACAATGCAAATATTCTCAGGTGGTATCATCCAGCTGTTGTCTTTTTTACTGATATATGATGGTATCTGAAGTTGGACATGGAATTTAGATCATTCTCATTGTGGGTTTTGCTGGTCATCTGCCTTTTTTTCCTGTAAAAAATTAGAGTTTTTACTGTTTTAAGTTTATTATTCATATCCACATCAACATGATTCATCTGTGAAAGAAAGTAACTTGAGAGAGATACTGGTTCAAGATGCCAAGGAATGGGTACATAATGTTAGACTTACATCAATAAAGAGTTCTTTCATCAGAGGAAGCAAGATTCTTTATTTGACCCTCCTTCCAATCATAAACAAAAATCAGTAGCCAGTTTGGTTTTTTAGAGGCTGTAAATGTATAAGAATCAGCTACTTGCAGTCTCTCCCCGTCTTGTCCTAGTGTTCGTTTTATATGGCTGGGTAGGGGGCAGGGGGTGGGGGTAGGTTGTAAGGGTAATTTTCAAGGAGTAATCTCCCAGCATTGTAGGTTTAGGAATCCGTAAAATATGATTTATTATTATGTTTATTATGTATTGTTTGATTATTTATGGTTTCCTGTTATTATAAAAGCGTGTAGTTGGGAATTGCCTGTTGATTAGTTGGGGGAGAGAAGTTTCTGTTTTTTATGTTTGAAATAAGTTCAACAAAGTCTATCTTTAGGACATGACATAAGAGGTGTTACCGCTCTTATCCTTCTTCTTTTTCAAATCTCTATCGGACTGTATTTAAAGGCTAAGTGCATTCATTGATGCCTTTCTCCTAAATTTCTCTACAGTAGGATACTCTGCCATTGGGCTAATGGATAATTGACTGAACACAATAAGGAAAAATAAGGGCTAAAAAGTCTGGTTAGAATAATAGCGACGCATGTTTTGCTCATGCGTCACTGTGCCTTTAGACAGTCTTATCTTGAATGCCCACTCTCTGTTGGCAGATGCATATTCTAAAAATGGATTTGAATAGAGTCCTTTCTAATCTAAAAACATGCATCTATTTTTAACATGTATATTGACTTGGGATACATGTGGTATTTTGCATTTGTGTTTTCTTTCTATCAAGTTCTCCAATTATATTTACTTTGTCGGTTGAAGGGAAACCTATGGACTGATAATAGCAATTATTACTTCTTTGAACTAGATTCATTGAGATACACATCGGCCTTGTCTGTTGGGTTTGCAATTGTATTTGTGGTGATCACAGCAGGAGTATCAATTATGAAGATAATGAATGGCAGCATTGGAATGCCACGCCTGGTGCCGAAACTGGTTGATCAGGCATCTTTTTGGAAACTTTTCACAACTGTTCCTGTCCTTGTCACTGCATATATTTGCCACCATAATGGTAAGTTATGATTCAATTTCAAATGGCTTTTTCTGATGTTAGTTTCATCTAAACATTTGGTATTTCCACTTGCTGGATACTCTTGGATGAAGTAGTAGTTAGACCAGAAATAAATGGTTAAGGGGTTTTATCGAAACCAGAAACTATTTTTAGCTTCCTTCAAAAGTGCTGAATGATAATCTAAATGAAGATATGCTAAAAAGGAAGTCATTCTGAAAAATGGAAAGTAATTATGCACGTAAAAATATAGATCGGGTTGATCATGGATCACAATGACTTTGCTTCCTGTTTTTGTGCTTCATTCATTGCAGTTCATCCTATAGAGAATGAATTAAGGGATCCCAACCAGATGAAGTCGATAGTCAAATCATCAATAATTTTGTGTACTACCGTATACATAACGACCAGCTTCTTTGGATTTCTTCTCTTTGGTGATAGCACCTTGGATGACATACTCTCAAACTTTGATGGAAATCTTGGAATCCCTTATAGCTCTCTGGTTGATGATGTTGTGAGAATGAGCTATGTTGTCCACTTGATGCTTGTATTTCCCATTGTCTTCTTTTCCCTTCGCCTCAATGTGGACGGTCTCTTGTTCCCACACGCAGTTCCTATCGTTTACGATAATCGAAGGTTCTTCACTCTAACGACTGCTCTAATTGGTTTTATATATGTTGGAGCCAATAGTGTGCCTAGCATCTGGGATGCTTTCCAGTTCACTGGAGCTACTGCTACTGTCACTGTTGGTTACATTTTCCCAGCTGCAATTGCTCTTCGGTAAGTTTGCCTTGATTAAAAATACCCAAAATACCCTTTAGCTAGCAAATGCACTTGTACTTTAAGTATACATTCATACATCTTGATATTTATCCTCTGCCGTGCATTTTTTTTGGGCCTTGGTATTTACTTATGGTGCCAAGTATCATGTAGGGATGTTCATGGAATAGCCACGAAAAACGATCGGGTGGTGTCATGGGTCATGATACTGTTGGCTGTGTCCTCAAGCACCGTGGCAATCTGCAGTGACATTTACAGTATCTTCAACGGCACTGACGGAGTGAAAAGTTGATCACGAAATTTTCTTGGAAAGCGGTGTATAATTCATTGGCATTGGCATTGGCATTGGCATATCACCAGGTTTGTTACCTGAGGGAGGGAGCTCTTTTAGTTGTTCTTAATTCTTAGGTAAAGTAGCGATTCTTCTTCCGCGGCTTATTACAGAAGGGATATTTCTGTTGAAAATGTCAGCTAACATTGTGTGATTAAATTGTACAAAATATGTGAGGTGAAGATGATAAATATTCATTCTTATTATACACCTTTACTCTACAACAGAGTTTGACTGATTATGTATTACTCATTCATTTTGTACTGCCATGACTACAACTATGTTAAGATGAAATATTTCAATGATTGAGTAGAAGGGCGATCTTTTGAAACTTTTGCATAAAAGACAAAACTATTTATTATTTGTCGAAATTCACTTGTGTTCAAAATTTCTTATTTAAATTCATTGCATAAATTCATTTGTCGAAATTCACTAATTTTCAAAATTCATTGTTTAAATTCAACGATTTTAAGGATTCATTGTAAATTCACTAATTTGGGATTTCTTGGAGAAATTCACCGATTTTCGGGATTCATTGTTTGTCATACCATTATAAAAATTATGCGGTTGTCTTCTTCTTCTATATAAAAAATATGTAAATTTGTCGTATTACTTAAAAATATGGGGAATGAGGAGAAGGACAAAATATTTCATCAATTGAGTAGAAGGGCGATCTTTTGAAACTTTTGCATAAAGACAAAACTATTTATTATTTGTCGAAATTCACTTGTGTTGAAATTCATTGTCGAAATTCAATTGATTTTCAAAATTCATATTTAAATTCACTAATTTTAGGATTCACCGTCGAAATTATTTGTCAAAATTCACTCATTTCGGGATTCATTTGGGGAGATTCACCGATTTTAAGGATTCATTTGTTTCTTCATACCATTATAAAAATTACGCGGTTATTATTCTCTCTATAAAAAATATGTAGTTGTCCTGTTACTTAAAAATATTCCAAATTGTGTCCTTATCCCTAATTTTCCATATTTCAGATTGTGTCTTTATCCCTAATTTCTCATTTTTTTTATCTCATATTTTTCTTTATTTTCTCAAAACTAACCCCTATCTTTATTATTGATTTTTTTTTTTTTTTGGGACCCTAACCATACCTTTGTGTTGCACTTTTAGGATACTTATCATATGACCCCACATTGGATCTATTTTGTTTTTTTGGGGTAACATTGGATCTATTAAGTGTCCAAAAAATGTAGCAAAAAAAATATAAATAGAGGACAAAAAATGACAATATGAAAAAGATAAGAGCCACCTCAGAGACGATAAGTAAATATAAGAGATCCCAAAAATTTGTTTTCTCATTATTTCTCATCCAATATTAACGTGACACATAAAACATGTAGAGTTAAACGTTCAACATTGTCGCGTCTTAAAAGTGTAAAAAAAGAAAAAGAAAAAAAAAAAGAGAGAGATTTGGCCAAAATGATAAAATAAGTATCTAATTTAAATTAGTCCATAAAGGAATTTTTTCTTTTAAATGCTGAAAAATAAAATATTTATGGTTTTTATTTCATCTAAAACTATTTCCTGCGAATGGGCCCACGTCGGCAGATTGTTTCTGAAAGCTCATTGGTTCAACCGGCGTCTTTTACCCTTTTTTGAAAAATAACAAAGCCGCTGGTTGAACCAGCGGCTTTAACCTGGGAAAAAACGTGACCATCCTGTATTGAAATGAAATTGGTACATATGAAGAAGCCGTTGGTTCAACCAATGCTTTAGAAGATATAAAACAAAGCAGACGGGATTTTTCACCCATTTTTTGATTTCCAAACCCAAAAACAAAAACCCCAAATTCTCTCCATGGCGCCCAACTCAAATTAGGCCATTTAGCATCAAGATTCTTACTTTCTTCAACCAAATCAAAGGTTTCATCCATAGTTTATCAATCCAAAGGTATTTTTTTCGCTTTTTTTCCGATTTTCGATTTTTTTTTTTCCTTTTTTTCCGTTTTTTCTCGTTTTTATGCCAATTGAAAGAATTCTTTGTTTGGATAACGAATAAGTGTTGATATTCATCGATTTGTGATATGTGTAGAAGGTTGTTTGTTTAATTTTATTAGTTTTTGATTTTTATTGTGTATGTGGATTTGGTTTTAGGTTTTGCTTGATTTGAGATTTTTAAAGGGATGGAGATATATAATTATCCGTTGACTTGTTGGTGGAATGGTGAAATAGTAATTGACGGTGAAAATGTTACCTACAAAGGTGGTTGTGAAACCTTTATTATTGTCAATAGTAACATTGGTATGAATGAGCTTAAGAATGAGATATATGATGCTATGGAGGTTGATAGTACTAGATTTGACCTAAACGTGAAGATGAAATTCCCCTAGTGTGCGAGGCTATAAAGTGTTAGCTTTAAGTAATGATCGTGGTTTAAAAGCTATGTGGGCAGCGTGTGTTAATCGAAAGCCCCTCATGGATTTATATATTGAATTGACACCCATTGAACAACCTAACATGTCATTCACCAACATGCTTGTTAGTCAAGTTGAGGATCCCAATTGGTTTGTGTCTTTGTCGACTAATAATGTTGATGAAGCATCACTAGATGGTAATATCGAAGGGGATGAGATTGAAGGCGAGGATGATATGTTGTTGTTAAGTCGGGATGAAGATAGTGGGGTAGACTAGTATCATTAAAGGATCATGATACCGAGTTTACTAAGCTTCATTCTATAGATGAAGAATATTTAAGCAGTTGGTATAACTCTAGTAATTTTCAATATAAGAGCGGTGGTGAGTTTGGGGTGGGGCAAGAATTTGCCAACAAAAAAGCATTGGGGCAAATTGTGACAACATACAATGTCGAAAGGAACCAAGTCTATAAAACCACAATCGAAACCTCACACCGTCACATTCAAATGTGGAAGGAAACCAATTGCTTGTAGTTGGTATTTAAGAGCCTCTCAAAAGAATGTTGCATCGGATGTCTTCACTATCGTCACCTATAAAGGCCCCCACGAAAACTCTTGTGTGGTTCACAAACCATCCATGGATCACCCGAATTTAAAGCGAGAGTTTATCAGCAACGCTATAAAGCCTCTTGTGCAAGCAGATTGGGGCGTGAAAGTTAGTGTACTAAAAGCCTTCATAACATAAGAATTCAACTTCTCGATCTCTTATGGTAAAGCATGGAGTGCAAAACAAAAGGCGATAGGTGCTCTTTATGGAGATTGGGAGGAGTCTTACCAATATCTTCCTCGTTACATGGAAGCTTTGAAAGAAGCAAATCCGGGCACCGTGGTGCATTTTGTTAATAAGCCAACCCACGATCCTTACCTTTGAACAATTTCATTGTGTTTTTGGGCATTTGGCCCCTCAATCAGAGGTTTCCAACATTGCAGGCCTGTCATCACAATTGATGGAACTCATTTATACGGGAAGTATCGTGGCGTTATGTTGATTGCCATGGGAGTTGATGCGAATGGACAACTTTTTCCATTAGCATTTGCCATAGTTGAAGAAGAAGATCACGACAATTGGAGTTGTTTTTGGCTTGCATAAGGTGTTTTGTCACAAAGCGTCATGGACTTTGTGTCATCTCGACCGGCATGCGGGTATCCTATCGGCAATGTCTCTGAGAGGGTAGTGGTTGGGAGGAGCCATATGCTTTTCATAGATTTTGTATCGGACATCATGCATCCAACATCCAAAAGAGCGTTCAAAAATACGGATTTGAAAAAAATGTTTACCAACACGACTATGGAACATCAAATTCGCAAATTTGATAAAGGGATGCAAAGATCGGTGCACTCAATCCTCGTGCTAAGAGTTTGTTAGAAGGCATTCCTTTAAGCAAGTGGTCACTTGCTCACGACGGCGAGTTAAGATACGGTATCAAAACCTCTAATTTATGCGAATGCTTCAATGGTGTGTTAAAGGGGTTTGATTTACGCCTATTCAAGCCCTTGTGAAAGCTACTTTTACTCGAGTAAACAAATACTTTGTCGATCGGCGTGAAGTAGCAAGGAATAGGATGCGTAATGGTATGAAATGGTCGGAGAAGATAACGGTTCAACTCGAGAGAAATAGTGAAAGCGCCGCTCACCATGAGGTTACTTGTTTCAATATACAAGAAGGTGTATATGGAGTGGTTACTAGACAAGGTAATCGTCATGGATGCATGGCTAATCGTAGTCACACGTTGAATCTTTCGAAGAGGGCGTGTACATGTAACAAGTGGCAAAACCTACATTATCCATGTTCTCATCTTATAGCGGTTTGTCATTTCGCGACTCCATAGACACGGATAAATATGTTGACCCTTTGTTCTCATGTGGGGAATACTTTGGTTCTTATCGTGCATGCTTTCTACACGTGCTCGAAGAGGATTATTGGAAGACAATGACGGGACCGGTACTAGTAGTCACCCCGCATGGAAAAAAGAGGCAAGGGGCGTCCGAAATCTAAAAGAATCCGTAATGAAATGGATGAGTTACCAAAGACAAATGTTACATGTAGTTTATGTAATTTGCCCGGTCATAACAAGTGCTCTTGTCAATTGAAACAATCTAATTTGCCCGGTCCTTCACGGTAATGGTTTGTACCTAATGTCTATTATTATTATTATTTTTTTTTTTGAAATTAAACATTTTCATTAATGTGTCTATTCTAGTATACCATGTTTATATTATATTCATTTGTTATATAGTCACTAATGAATTGTGCTTTATTTATGTAGATCACATGAGCCGGGACCAATTAATGATAGCGTTCTAAGACTTCACAACAACAACACCAAGCAAAGCATCATGCGGGAAGGAGAGGTAATATAATCGTTAATGTTTGCTTTTTTTCGCAATAACAATTTGTTTCTTTATAAAAAATAGTAACATGTTTTTTTTTTTGAGGAGTGTAGGTCTCTCGTATGTCGCACGCATCTTATGTCAAAGCAACATTATCAGGTGCATGATTTGGTAGTTGATTTTTTGAGAGAGACACGGTTCTATGGGATCCACAGGTTGTCATTTGTCGCCATTAATGCCGATTTAATTACCGCATTAGTTGAGCGGTGGCGTCAAGAAACACACACATTTCATATGACAATTGGAGAGGTGGGCATAATGTTACAAGATGTTAACGTCTTGTTAGGTCTTAAGGTCGGTGGCTTACCTATTACGGGGACAACTGATCATCGATGGGCCGATCTCTTAGAGCAAACATTAGGTATAAGGCCACCTGAAGGCGCTTTTAAAGGTAATACCTTGAAATTATCGTGGTTAAAAGATAATTTTCAAGGGTTACCTGTGGATGCAACCGAAGAACAGATTCATAGGTATGTTAGAGCATATCTATTATATTTGATAGGAGCCGTCCTCTTCCCGGATAAGAGTGGAAATAGGGTTCAACTAATATATTATCCTCTAGTGGTTGATTTGCACCGACTTGGTGAATATAGCTGGGGGAGTGGGGTACTCGCTTGTTTATACCGGAATTTGTGTGTGGCAAGCAAGAAAGGGGCAAGTGAAATCGGTGGATCTTTAGTGCTGCTACAGCTGTGGTCATGGGAGCGTATCACCATTGGTCGACCTACACGGATTAAGTCACGTGTTACGGAAGAAGAGGGAGTAGATTATCCACTTGGGTCACAAATGCAAGCGGGAGTTGACCCTTTAGGATGTAAGTGGCTACGAGTTGAGCGGATGTATACCGATCATTTATCGGGGTTGGTAACCTATAGACATGCATTTGATACTATGACAGATGCAATGTTCACATGGCAACCATACACGTGGGACATCCTTAGCCATCTTCCGCCTATATGTTTTGAGGACACCGATGAGTGGATTGTAATTGCTCCACTCATTTGTTTTGACGTGGTGGAATGGCATTATCCTGACAGAGTAGTTCGACAATTCGGTTGGCATCCAACGGTGCCTAATGAATGTGACACAAGTTTCCATTTGCACTCGCTTGATAGGCGGGGAAACACAGCGGATTATGCGCTTAAGCAAGGGGATTATATTCAGTTGTGGGCCGATCGCAAATCATCGTTGGTTCCACGTGGTGTTCCTTACAACGGTTATCTTCAACACAATGATATGTACTTACGGTGGTACCGTCAGATCACCCGGCACATTATTAGCCCTCAAAGTGCAAAGCGTTGTTGAAGACTATGAAGCGCAACACAATTTCTATCCTACCGCGCCGACTATGAACAACTTGTAAGTATATTTTAAATTTTGTTTTCTAATTTCATACATAGAAATTTGTTTTATTTGTTTTGTGTTTACACATTTCGCAGACAACATGGAATGTTTACTGCTATCAAAATACGACTAGGTTGCTTGCGAACATGCCGGATGACATCCGATGGCACAAGTGAGGCTTATTCAACAAATGCGATCGATGTCCCTTCAAGTGTTACAAAACACAAGAGGCGGGGACATCTGATCCAACCTGAACTGAAGAGGTCGAACATCCTAGCCCGGAACTTCCGCGATACGACTTTAGGAACTTGACAAGGGCTCAACTGACACCGATCGAGAAGGTAGACACACCAGCAGAATGTTCGTCTTCACGTAGAAGAACAAAGAAAAGTCGTACACGAACAAGTTAATATGATCAAACATTTCTTTTGTTTTGGTTGTTGTAATACAACAATAACTTTGGATATGGTTTTTTTTCTCTTTTAATGACGTAGTTTGCATGAATGTGTTTTTTGCAATTGATTTGGTTTTTTCCTTTTTAATGAATGTGTTTTTTATAATTGGATTGTTGATTTTGAGAATCGAGGTGTTGAATATATTGTTTTGAAAAATGAAAAAGAAGATGTAAATTTGGTTTGAGAATTTGAGGTGTTGAATATATTGTTTTGGGGCTGAAAAAGAAAATGCAGGCTGGTGTTAACAGGTTGTGGTAAAGCCATTTGGTTGAATAGCGGTTTCAATTCAGTTAAAGCATTTGGTTGAACCAAATGGCTTCTTCATATGTACCAATTTCATTTCAATACAGGATGGTCACGTTTTTTCCCAGGTTAAAGCTGCTGGTTCAACCAGCGGCTTTGTTGTTTTTCAAAAGGGGTAAAAAACGCTGGTTGAACCAAATGGACCCGATAAACAATCTTGACGTGGACCCATTCGCAGGAAATAGTTTCAGATGAGCGCCGAAACAATAAATATTTTATTTTTCAGCATTTAAAAAAAAATTCCACGATCATTGTCAATTCGGACAAAAATATGTATAACAACTACTACATTTTACCCTAATCTAACAAACAAAATTATTCTGGTCTGCGTGGATTTTTTAACTCGGCCTGAGAAATTTTGTTTCGCTATTTTATTATTTTTAAACAATAATATTTCTCAAGTTCGATCTCTATAAAAACATAAATATTTTATCGAAATTTTATTTTTCTTATTATCTTTTTTTTTTACTCATCGATGTGTGTCAGATCATGATACTTGTGTGGCTTGCCAAACTCATGAGGAGACACTGTTGCACGCGCTTCGGGACTATAATTGGAGTCGTGCATGTTAGATAGATTGCCCACATTCTTAATATATAAGGAAGGGGTGTTGGGACAGATTGTCACACTCTTAATGTATAAGGAAATATAGTAGCACATCATCAATTGGTTTTAGTACAACGGTAAGCGCTTGATCTTAACATCTTGTCCCGGTTATGGGATCGAACCCTGATGTGAATATTATTTATAAAAAAAAATCAAGTATTAGGAGAAATTGTCCACACTTGAGAGGATGTTAGATATATATAATTGTGATAGATTATATACAAACCTTTACCGACATATTTTCCCTTTTTTTTACACCCGTGACTTGTACACCTCCTTTACCCAACGGTCAATGACCAATTCCTTTCTTTATGGGCATGTTTGTTACGGAGAAAAGTTAAGAAAAGAAAAATGCAGAGAATAGACATGAGAAAAGAAAAAAGAAATTCTTACACTTTGTTTGGTATGCATAGAAAAGATATTGATAATTGAATTGATGGACTTTTTTATTCTCACTCAACTTTCCTTCACCTTAGCCTGAGAATTAAAAAGGTGGAAAAAAATTAAGATTTAAGAAAATTCTCCAACTTGAGAAATGACACTTTTCTATTTTCAATTAACCAAACATGTTCAACTTGAGAAAAGAAAAAAAATCTTTCATTTTCTCCCAGCCAAATACACCCTATAACCCTTCTACTATTTCTCTCAGTCAACAATAATTTCATCCCTTTCCTCCACCCATTTACTGGCAAAATTAGAAAAATAGTCCTCTAAGTTGGCCTAATATGGATTTTAGTCCTGCTCATGCAAGAAGGATTCGAACCACTAACCTAATGAATATATCAAGCACTCTGCTGATAACGTGGAAATTATCTCAGGTTGTCAACGGTAGCATTATGGTGGATATCTAGCTGTTATAGTGGTGCTATTTATGAGGACTGATGGAGGAGCTGTATGCTCCGGTGGTGGTGCCGTGTAATGCAAGGGGAGAATGGGAGAATTTGGCTTTGCCTTATATTTTATTCCTTAGAAAAGAACCCCCCTCGGAAGGGTTACAATATGGCCCTATTTATAGGGAAGTTGTTATACATTGTCAGATAATTACGATAAAGGACATTGAGGGTGCGGACACATAACGAATGCTCTGTCCGCCGGCGAGGTGGGGCGGCTCCGAACTTGGGAGGGATGCCACGTGCTAGCGGATTATCCCGATGATGGCCGATCCCTTCTCCTACCGTGGGCGAGCAGCCGGTCCTATGTGTACTCAGCCGGTATCGCAGTGATCGGAGCGACAGTCCCAAGCCATAATTAGGGATATCCCTATCAATGGCCCCCTACACCGCACCCTTGGCACTTCTCGATGTCGGGTGGGGAGTATTTTCTTGGAAGATCGCCACTTATTGGATGGTTCCTCTTTCGCTCGATCCGATACCTCGGTCCCTTAGCTTAGCCTGTTGCGTAGTCATGTCTGGATGGATAGCCTTGACTTCAGTGGATTTGGCATCTTGGGCTTTTAGCCTAGCCGATGGCGAAGCCGTAATTGGGCGGATAGCCTTGACTTCAGTGGATTTGGCATCTTGGGCTTTTAGCCTAGCCGTTGGCGAAGCTGTAATTGGGCGGATAACCTAAGCTTCTGAGGATTTGGCATCTTGGGCTTTTAGCCTAGCCTGATTCGAAGTCGTACTTGGGCGGATAGCCTTGGCTTCATATGATTCGGCATCTTGGGCTTTTTGCCTAGCCTGGGGCGAAGTCGCATTTGGGCGGATAGCCTTGACTTCAAATGATTCGGCATCTTGGGCTTTTTGCCTAGCCTGGGGCGAAGTCGCACTTGGGCGGATAGCCTTGACTTCATATGATTCGGCATCTTGGGCTTTTTGCCTAGCCTGGGGCGAAGTCGCATTTGGGCGGATAGCCTTGACTTCAGTGGATTTGGCATCTTAGGATTTTAGCCTAGCCGATGGCGAAGCCGTAATTGGGCGGATAGCCTAAGCTTCTGAGGATTTGGCATCTTGGGCTTTTAGCCTAGCCTGATTCGAAGTCGTACTTGGGCGGATAGCCTTGACTTCATATGATTCGGCATCTTGGGCTTTTTGCCTAGCCTGGGGCGAAGTCGCATTTGGGCGGATAGCCTTGACTTCAAATGATTCGGTGCCTAGCCTGGGGCGAAGTCGCACTTGGGCGGATAGCCTTGACTTCATATGATTCGGCATCTTGGGCTTTTTGCTCAGCCTGGGCGAAGTCGCATTTGGGCGGATAGCCTTGACTTCGTGGATTTGGCATCTTGGGCTTTTAGCCTAGCCGATGGCGAAGCCGCATTGGGCGGATAGCCTAAGCTTTCGAGGATTTGGCATCTTGGGCTTTTAGCCTAGCCTAATTCGAAGTCGATTTGGGCGGATAGCCTTGACTTGATGGATTTGGCATCTTGGGCTTTTAGCCTAGCCGTTGGCGCCGTAATTGGGCGGATAGCCTAAGTTTCTGAGGATTTGGCATCTTGGGCTTTTATCCTAGCCTGATTCGAAGTCGTACTTGGGCGGATAGCCTTGACTTCATATGATTCGGCATCTTGGGCTTTATGCCTAGCCTGGGGCGAAGTCGCATTTGGGTGGATAGCCTTGACTTCAGTGGATTTGGCATCTTGGGCTTTTAGCCTAGCTTGATGGCGGGATCACATTAGGTCGGCCCCCTGGCAAGCGTATTCACTACGGCTCTGTTCTGCCCGATTCCCACTTGCCCTATCCTTGGGGAAAAGACTGATGTGACCCGCCGCGAGCTCTGATTGGTTGTGACCTTTCGGGTATTCGTGCCTAATGATGGCAATCCCAAATTTCGAAATTTAAAAGTCCCGCCTGTAATCCTGTCCATTGGATCTTTGGGTTGTGGGCCGTTGGATCTGTTTTTCTCTTCCTATATAAAGGGAGACTTGCCCAACCACAAATATTTTCCGATTTCTCGTTTTAGCAATTTTATCGGCTGCTCCTGAGTGGAAGTTCTCCGACGAGGCGATTTCCGGTAGGGTTTCGAAGATTTATTTCTCACCTCCTGCTTCCTGCTCGTGTTTCCTGCTAATCATCAAGTAAGCAATTTCTCTTCTCGATTTCTAGCATTCCTTCCAACTCTGGCTTTATTTTCATTTGGGTTGGTGTAATTGAATTTTAAATTCGTTGTCTCAACTTCCCTGTTTGATAATCCTCTGGCTAGTCTGGGGCATTGAGTACCCCAAGTCCTTGAATTGGGTTTGGCACGATTATTGTTGTAATGGGTTTTCATTTAAGGTTGCTCCCTTTGACTGGTGGGGCTTGTTGTAAGATGAAAAGACGGGGTGTCGAGACGAAATGGTTGAGATGGTCTCGGCCCGGCTATCGCTGTCCTGGGTGATGACTTATCCACCTCGTTCTTTTCTTTTGTAGGATGTCTGACAGCGACAGATCGGGAAATAGCGATGACGACGGTGTTCATGGCTATGACTCTGAAGGTGCCAATGAGGTGAGTACTAGCTCCGGTGAGGGCGACGAAGGTGAGAGTACGGAGGATGATTTGGTGTTGGCCCAAGTGGCTCCCCTGCAACCTGGTCGTTTAAGGTCTGCAGCTCGTAAGCTACCGAAAGGAAAGCTCGTCTCTTCGGTTGTGGCCCCCAGGGAGTTAAAGAGGTTTGGGAAAAAACCCGCTAGGGCTGCAGGTTCCTCCTCTGATGCGGTTGTGCCTGAGAAACCCCAGCGGAACCAGAAAGATGGTGATGATGTGGAGGAGCCTAAGGAAAGCAGTAAGACTCCTAGACCTCGCAATGCCGAGACCCTCAAGGAGGATAATGAAATCGACGCCCTTGACAGACAGGTTGAAGCAGATTGGGCGGCCATTTGTTCCCGCCTTAGGGACCCTCAATTCCTTTCTGAATTTCATATATCCTCAGACTTCCGTTTTAGCGGCTTCGAGATGTCGGAGAACCGAGCCGGCTTGAGGTTGAAGAAAGATGGCTTGGTTTTGTTCTTTGATCACTTTGTGGCCGGTCTTAGGCCGCCTTTTGACCCTTTCTTTGTCGAGGTCATGTGGAGCTTAGCGGCCCTCCCCTGTGATTTTACCCCCGGCGCGGTCAGGGTGGTTATGGCCTTCATTGTTCTTTGCCGTATTTTGGGCTCACGATCCTCGATGAAGGTGTTT